>CANYBF013683653.1:0-14688 GCA_948192965.1 Dalechampia spathulata
TGCCATCACACATCTTTGAAAAGTGGCGGGTGCATTACATAAACCAAAAGGCATACGCCTATATGCAAATGTACCATATGGACATGTGAAGGTTGTTTTCTCTTGGTCTTGTGGGAAAATGAAGATTTGGTTGTAACCTGAATAGCCATCTAGAAAATAATAAAAGGAATGACCGGCTATTTTTTCTATCATTTGATCAACAAAGGGTAAAGGAAAATGGTCCTTCCTCGTAGTAGTGTTTAGCTTCTAATAATCAATGTAAACTCTCCAACCAGTCACTGTCCTAGTTGACAGTAATTCCTTCTTATCATTTTCTATCACAGTCATACCTCTTTTCTTCTCTAATTCTCAAGATTAGCTTGCCTTCATGGACATCAACCAACGCTCTCCCTGTATTTAGGAAAGGTCTTCCTAAAATCAAGGGATACATCTTCATTGTAGTCTAACACCGTAAAATCCACCAGGAATATGAATTTATCCACCTTGACTAACACATCTTCAATGATACCGAATGGTTTCTTTACCGATTGATCCGCAAGTTGAATCACCATTGAGGTGGCCTTGATTTCTCCCAAACCTAGTTTCTGAAAAACAACATATAGCATCAAGTTGATACTTGCACCCAAATCACACAAAAATTTGTTAAACTCCAAATTTCTTACTTTGCATGGTATGGTAAAGCTCCTTGGATCTTGTAGTTTTAATGGTATCTTACTTGAAACAATGGAACTGCAATTTCCAGTCAAGTAAACTGGTTGTGTCTCATCAATTGTACGTTTGTGTGCCAATATTTCCTTTCAAAATTTAACATACTTAGGCACATCCTGGATCATCTCAGCAAAGGTCACATTGATACTTAATTTTTTTAATTTTTCCATAAAAGTGACAAATTTCTCATTTTCTTTCAACTGCACTAGCCTTTATAGAAATGGAATGGGAGGCATGTACTTACCTGGTCCTAACTGATATCCCTTCTTTTTTTTATTGGAATCAACTCCACGATCGTGGAGTTCATTGCCACGATCGTGGCAGTGACCTTCTTGTTCTTCCTTCTGCACATGTGAAGATCCAGCTTCTCCACTGTTCTATCTCCTGTCTTCATTCATGTATTTGACCTCAACAATAACAGGTTCCTTACCTTTGCTAACCAACTCCTTACCACTTCTTAATTGGATTGCCTTTACTTGTTCCTTAAGATTAGGCTCCGTATTGCTCGGAAGTCCTCCCAAATTTCTTTGTGCAATTGTTATAGCCAGCTGCCTCACTTGTACTTCTAAGTTATGGATGGAGGAGGAATGATTCTTTGTGATTTGATCAAACTTGGCTTCCATCCTTTTTTGTGTTTCCTCCTAGTGTGTCAACTTGGTTCCTAACATCTCCATGAATTTCTCCATTTTGTACTTGAAATTGTTCTGTGGAGGAGGTGCTGGTTGCTGTGGATTTTTCACATTTCCTGCATTGTTACTCCATGAAAAATTTGGATGGTTCCTCCATCCTGGATTATATGAATTCAAGTAAGGGTTGTTACCTTGTCTACCCATGGATTGTGGCATGTTGCCTACAAAACTTACTTGTTCCATGGTCTCGCATGCATTGCATTCATTCACAACATGTTCTGCTTGTCCGCACAGCTCACACAAACTAGACACTTTTGATAGGTTGCTGATTTGCTTAGTCAAATTTACAACTTCGGCCTGCAAAGCACTAACAACATCAAGTGATAAGACACCTTTGTGTTCCTTAATTACCGTTCTAGACCTGTTTGATGCCTAAAGTGCATTGGTGGCTACTATTTCCTCTAGCAGTTCATATGCTGCCTCTATTGTCTTCTTCATCAGGGACCCTCCAGCTACTGCATTAATGGTCCTTCTGGTTATGGTGTCCACTCCATTGTAAAATTTCTGGAGCAGTAACTCTCTTGGTAGATTATGGTAAGGGCACTTCCTTTGTAGCTCCTTGAATCTTTCCCACGTCTCATATAGAGATTCATTATCCAATCGCTAAAAGTTGGTGATCTCCTTGATAATCTTTGTAGTATTTGCCAAGGGAAAGTATTTAGCAAAAAATGCCTGGACCAGTTGGTCCCAAGTTGTAATTGACCTTGGGGTCAATGAATTCAGCTAAATCTTTACCTTGTCCCTCAACGTGAATGGGAATAGCCTTAGCCTTATAGCATCCTCTATCACCCCATTATACCTAAAGGTATCACAAATCTCTAGGAAATTTAAAATATGAGCATTAGGATCCTCATTTGGTAAACCAAAAAATTGTACCGAAGACTGCAACATCTGCAGTAGAGCTGGCTTGATTTCAAAGTTGTTGGCTGCAACTGCTGGCCTCATGATGCTCTGTAGGTTTGTATAAAAGCCAGGTCTAACCACATCCATCAGAGTTCTTTGTTCCTCTACCATTTCTACTAGATTTTCCTGTACAACTCTTCCTTGAGCAATTCTTTGATTTTCTCTTTCACGCCTTGTTGAATCTTCACAAGCTTCTACAATTTTTTATTGAGAGTTCTTAGTTCTCCTGCTCATACACCTATACAACTCAAATAAGAATTACAAATACACAAATGCTTATATCAAACTTTACTCTCTTGTAGTAATGTTAAACACGTAAATCCTAGGCAATGGTGCCAAAAACTTGATCGCGTCTTCCACGACATTAGTTTTTTTCACTACCTCACTGCAAGTATATAGATTGTTGTAGTAAAGTATTGATCCCACAAGGATTTAGTGATTTATCCACCGCTCTTGGATTTCTAATTTGTTTAAGCTAAGAAAGGATGGTCAATGTTTAGGAATATCTATCTCCAAAATGTAAGAATATTGCTTAAATAAATAAATTATCAAATGATGAATGTGTAGGGACTGAAGTTCTTATTACCAAGCTTAATGATAACTGTATGCTTATTACTACCCAAGATATCCAATGGCATTGACTACCCTCTCTCAAGGCGAAATCCACTAAATTTCCATCTAACCTCAGATCCACTTAGTCACTCTCATGGCTTTACAAGAAGAACAAAGAAAGAAAGAAAGTTTTTTTCCCTTTCAGCCAACCCTGGTTTCTTGGTGTCTGCTGGCCCTTAATGGTGGTTGCCCCCTTTCTTGGAGGAAGACCCATTATCTCTGAGTGCTCTTTAATGGCCTTTTATTTTGTTGTCCCATGGATTCCACTGATTTTGGTGTTTGATTTCTTTATTCTGCTCAATAATGATTGGTCCACGATCGTGGAGTGCTTATTGGTTGCTTTGCCTTTGATTCTGGCTTCTATCATGATCGTGGAGCTTGCTTGGGAGCCTTTTCTTTGATTTAGCCTTCTGTCATGATCGTGGAGTTGAGGTCCATGATCGTGGAGTTGTCCCTGGCTTGGTTCCTCTTAATGAGCTTCGGCCACGAGCGTGGAGTTGAATGCCACGATCGTGGACTTGTTCTTCTTATCCAAAATTTCTTCATTTCTTATTATTGTACCTAAAACTCTGTACACTTAACACACCTATCTCATTCTACTAAAAGCATGATAATCAAAATAAAAAATAAGGAAATTCATGAACAAATTTAACGATTTAAACTCCTAAAACATGGTGCATGATGACACCTATTAACAGGAGCTGGTTATTGACCTTATTTTTAATCTCTGCCAGATGGTTATGCATAATTTATGCTTAACTATTAGATGAATAAGGGAGAGATACCATTCCTGAGCTTATCAATTTATTAAAATATGCTTAAAATGCCAATAAGAAGAGTGCTAAAGCACCATTGGTAGTTAGTTATTCTAAGCCTACCAAGAAAGAGGGCATAGTCAATAAGAAGGGTAAGAAGCCTGCCATGAAGCCTAAAAGAGGTGTGGGTAAGAAAGTTGAAGAAAACCCCCCCCCCCCTAAGGGTATTTGCTTCCATTACAATAAGCAAGGGCATTGGAAAAGAAACTTCAAGGAATACCTGGAGATGGTAAAGAAGAATTGTGCTTCTTCTTCAGTTATATTTATGATCGAGGTTAACTCTAATGCTATTTCTAATAACAAGAGTTGGGTATTAGATATTGTTTGTGCATCTAATATTTGTTATGATTTGCAAGGCTTAGTCAGGAAGAGGAGACTAGATAGGAATGAAGCAGATATTTGGGTTGCCAATGGGGCACGAGTTGATGCATTAGAAATAGGAACATATGTTTTACCTTTATCTTCTAGTTTAAGATTAGAACTTAATAATTGTTATTTTGTTCCTATCTTGAATAAGAACCTTATTTCAGTATCTTGTCTTGTTGAACAAGGATTTAATTTTTCTATTAATAATAATGGTTGTTCAATATTTAAAGATGGTATGTTTTACTATTTTACATATGTTGAGAATGGAATATATATACTGAATAGCTCAAAGCTCATTTGAGATGTTCAAACTAGGAGAATCAAAGTTGATACTCTTAATCCACTCTTTCTATGGCATTGTTGTCTTAGTCATATAAACAACACTCGCATGTCTAAGTTGTACAAGCTAGATAACTTGGGTTCATTTGATTATGAATCTTATGAAACATATGAATCTTGTTTATTATGTAAGATGACAAATCATCTTTCAAAGGATAAGGTGAAAAAGTTAAAAAGGTACTAGAAGTCATACATTCAGATGTATGAGTTCATACATGCTAGAGGTGGATACAGCTACTTCATTACATTCATAGATGACTATTAAAATTTGAAGCCTTTGAAAAGTTTAAAGAGTTTAAAAATGAAGTAAAGAAATAACTTTGCAAGACTATTAAAACTCTTCAATCCAATCAAGGTGGTGAATACCTAAGCCAAGATTTTCTTGAATATCTTAGAGATAATGAGATTTTATCTCAATGGACACCTCCTTATACACCTCAACATAATGGTGTATCAGAAAGGAGGAATCAAACTTTATTAGACATGGTTCAGTCCATGATGAGCCTTGTAGAATTACCTAAATTGTTTTGGGGTTATGCATTGGAGACTATTGTTCATATTCTATTCCATCTAAATCAGTTAAGGTTACACTATATGAGATATGGTATAACAAGAAACCTATCTTATCTTATTTGAAGGTATGGGGTTGTCCTTCTTATGTTAAGAGGACAATGTTAGACAAGCTTGAGGTAAAGTCTGATAAATGCTATTTTGTGAGATATCTTAAGGAAACCATACGATATTACTTCTATTTTCCTTTGGAACAAAAGGTGATTGTTTCAAAGCATGTTATTTTCTTAGACAAAAAATTTCTTCTAAAAGGAGACAGTGGGAGTAGAATTGAACTTGATGAAGTTCAATCACCATATGACAAAGCAGATTAACTGATTGATCCTACTGATGTAGAATCAAAACTTATAGAAACACAAGCTCCTAGGTGCTAAACCAGAATAAGAACTATGCCTAAGAGGTATGGATTCCTTATTCATGAGAATAAGAAAGCCTTATTAGTTAAGAATAATGAGCCGATACACTATGATAAAGTTATATGACTTTTGGTTAAAGTCTAAAATGGATTCCATATTAAAGAATTAGGTGTGGACTCTGGTTGATCCACTTAAGGGGACAAAACCCATTGGATGCAAGTAGGTCATCAAAAGAAGACAAACGTGGATGGTAATATGATTACCTATAAAGCTTACTTGGTAGTAAAGGGTTATCATCAGAAATAAGGAATTAACTATGATGAAACTTTCTTCCCAGTAGCTATGCTTAAATCCATAAGAATCTTATTCTCCTCAATAGCTATGCTTAAATCCATAAGAATCTTACTTGCTATTGTTGCCCATTATGATTATGAGATATGGAAAATGGATGTGAAAATAACTTTCCTTAATAGAAATAAACTTAAGGAAGTGTATATGACACAACCTGATGGTTTCACATCCAATGATAGCAATAAGGTATGCAAACTTCAAAGATCTATTTATGGATTAAAGCAAGCATTAAGAAGTTAGAACATATGTTTTGATGAAGCGGTTAAAGAATTTGGCTTCATTCAAAACATTGATGAACCATGTGTTTACAAGAAGGATAGTAGGAGTGCAATTGCTTTCCTTGTGTTATATGTAAATGACATATTACTCATTGGAAATGATGTTTCACTTTTGTAGAGTGTTAAAGTTTGGTTATCCAAACAATTCTCCATGAAAGACTTTGGAGAAGTTGTTTATATTTTAGGTATAAGAATCTACTTACATAAACAAGATACTATAGAGGTTTAGTATGGATCTTTCAAAGAAGGGTTATATTCCCATGGTACATGAGAAATATCCTTCTAATGCGTGGTGTCCTAAGATAGAAGATGAGAAAGATTGCAAGACTTGGATTCCATATGCATTAGCAATTGGATCCATCATGTATGCTTTGTTATGTAATAGACTAGATATGGCATTCTCTTTAAGTGTCACAAGTAGATTCCAATCTAGTTATGGAGAGGAACACTGGTCAACTATCAAGAATATCCTCAAGTACTTGAGAAGAACTAGGGATATGTTCTTAGTATATGTAGAAGGGGATTTGCAATTAACTGGGTATACAAATGCCAATTTCCAATCTAATAAAGATGATTGCAAATCTCAATCAGGTTGCGTGTTCATGATGAATGGTGGTACAGTTATTTGAAAGAGTTCTAAAGAAAAGACCACAATAAATTCTACAATGGAGGCAGAGTACATAGCTACATCAGATACAGTAAAGGAGACTATATGGATAAGGAAGTTCATTCATGAACTTCCATGTAGCACAGAAGCTATTCCTCTATTTTATGATAACAATAGAGCAATAGCCCAAGCAAATGAACCTATATCTCACTAAAAGAGTAAACATGTACTTAACAGATACCATTTGATTAAAGAGATCATTGGTAGAGGAGAAGTAGAGGTTAATAGAGTTTCCATAGAGTAGAATGTGGCAGACCCTCTCACTAAGGCATTGACACAGAGCAAGCATGATAGACATGTAAGTTCCATAGGATTGAAGTTTATGTATGATTGGCTCTAGCACAAGTGGAAGTTTGTTAGTGTATGCTCTAGAGCATCATGTTTTATTATAATTTAATACTGAATGATTTATCAATAAAGGCATTATTCAATATTTAGTTTGCTTGAAAGGTTATTAACTAAATAATGAATTCTAAAATATTAGAACAGTACAAGGGAATTCATAGAGAGTTTATGAAATGAGATTCTTATTATATGAAAATGTTCAATATCTAAATTATCCTTAATCAATGTATTAATAAGAATGGATATTATTAATGTGGTTAAGATCAGTACATGTTATACTTCCTTGTAGGATGATTCTCATTCATCATGATAAGAGTTATCTAAAGTGAACATTTAGATAAGCAATTTGAGACTGACTCATTGGAGACCTTGCTAGTGAGATTTCATATGGATATTAATCTATGTTTGTGAAATATATCTCACTCATATCAATAGTGCAAGTATCCTTAAGACTTTAGATAATAAGGTTATCTTAATTATGGATCATTATATTTTGACTCCTATGTTTTATTCCTCCTTAAGAGGTGTTCATAGCTTAGAGGTTAGACATAGTATGAAGTAGTTGATGATATTTGTTTATCAATAAAGGATCCACCATTCCAGATTAAATGTAGGGGTTTTATCTCATTGATTTATGTAATATTCTTTATTCAGGAATCCATGTCTAGAGTATAATGCCTATTGATTAATGAGTTTCATAAGGGCATTTTGGGAATAAAGATTATGGTACATGAAATATCAAATTTAGGGCATGATCTAACACACTTGATTATGGATTGAGTTGACATTAATCCATACTCAAATCTAGATAAGATAATGGATGATGAAAGGAGTTTGTTGCATGGAATTTAATATAGAAGGGTTGCAGTCAAACTAATGACCTCTTGACATTTGGGTAGTCATGATGTATGACTACATCCCACTCTTGATATTCATATGATGTTATTAAATGGAGTTTAATAATATATTCATATGTTGTCAATATGTCAAGAACCTAAAAGGTCACACATTAAAAGTAAGAGGAATGATACTCATGAATGGATGTTGATGAAATAATGTTTTATGGTTATAGTATAACCTAAAAATTTCATGTTCATTTGAAAGAACAAGGAAAGAGCTTCAATTTGATACCAAGATCATATAAATCTGATAAGTAGAACTCAAGATTCAAGTGATTTAAGATGACATGTTTTATATGCATGATATGTACGGATTTTGACAAAATTAAATAATTTAATGGTCAATATGTGATTGTCACATAACTTATTCATATATGATGAATTAAAAGGGAGTGCACATGATTGGCATGTGCTTCTAAGAAGAAGATTTAAGTTAGTCACATGCAAGTCACATGCCTAAAGCATGTGACATGCACATGACCTAACTTAATAAACCTTAAACCTAATTAGGTTTAGGTATTACATTTTTGGAAAACAAGTGGACACACAAAAGCAATTTTGACAGCCTCCTTTATCCATTTTTCCAAGCCATTTGAAGCTCAAGAACAAAAAGATTAATTCAATTTTTGATATGAGATCAAGAAGAAAATCGAAGTCATCTTTTCTTCATCTATTCTTTTCTGTTTTGCTTTACTACTCTCAAAAACAAAACAAGAAAAATTGATTACTAATCAATCATATTGCTTATGTGGATAGTTTGGAGATCCTCTACATTAGGATTAAAAAGTTTGCTATAACTATTTTGACAAACAAGAAAGAAGGAGATCTGTATAAAAGTAAGTTTTTGATGTCTTCTTAATGATCTTCTTAATTGTTGATATATTTTGTAAATGAGATTGCTATATCCAATAAAATCATGTGTTTTAAAAAAATTTAAATTACATCTTCTACTGCTAAACACATTTTCATAAACCAACAAAATTTTCATCCATATCAAAGGGGGACAAGTCACTAACAATGAAAGTAATTAAAATTTCATACTTACCAGGCAAGTCAATCTTGTATGCATTGTCATTGATGCATTCCAACACTTGGAAAGGGAAATTTCCCCTTGCATCTAGCTTGGTTGTTCTTTACTTTGGGAACCTCTCTTTTCATAAATTCACCCCAACCCAATCTCCAGGTTCAAATCTTACTTGCTTTCGCCCTCTATTTGCTCTTTTAGCATACTCGTTATTCTTTTTCTCTATATTTGCTTAAGTTTTTTCATGCATTGATTTCACCAATTCTGCCTTTCTTTTTCCATCTAAACTAGAAAGCTCATGTAAAGGCAAAGGAGATAAATCCAAAATAATAAGTGGATTAAAACCATACACAAGTTCAAATGGTGAATATCCTGTGGAATAATGAATGCTTCTATTATAAGCAAATTCAATAAAAGGTAAGCAATCCTCCCATATCTTTAAGTTTTTCCCGACTATAGCTCAAAGTAATGCTCCTAAAGTTCTATTCACTACTTTGGTTTATCCATTTATTATGTTAAATGCATGTTCTTGTGCTTCCTCCGATTTAAAGCTGACTTCCTTCTTCACTACTTTTATGAGTGGTGTTGCAATTGAAAAGAAATCTTGCATAAACCTCTTATAAAAGCTTGCTAAGCCATGGAAGCTTCTTACATCAATCATAGACTTAAGCATAGGCCATTCTTTTATAGCCTTGACTTTCTCCTCATCAACCTCAATTCCTTATGTACTCCCAATAAAACCAAGAAACATAAGTCTATCTATACAAAAGGTGCACTTTTTAAGACTAGCATATAACTTCTCCTCCCTTAAAGTTTGTAAAACTAGCCTAACATGCTCTATGTGTTCCTCTAAGGACTTACTATAAATAAGTATATCATCAAAATACACAACCATAAATCTCCCTAAGAAAGCACATAATGCATGATTCATAAGCTTCATAAATGTGCTAAGTGCATTAGTTAAACCAAAAGGCATTACTAACGATTCATACAAACCATACTTAATTTTGAAAGCAATTTTCCATTCATCTCCAAGTTTCATCCTAATTTTGATGATATCCATTCATTAAATCAATTTTACTAAAGTGAAGAGCCCCATGCAATTCATCCAACATATCATCAAGTCTAGGGATAGGGTGTTTATACTTTACAGTGATTTTGTTGATTACCCTATAATCAATACACATACGCCATGTGCCATCCTTTTTAGGCACCAATAACATTGGAATGACATAAGGACTCATGCTCTCCTTTACCATTCCTTTCTCTAAGAGTTCATCCACTTGCCTTTGCATCTCCTTAGTCTCCACAAGATTGCTTCTATAGGTTGGTCGATTAGGAATGGTAGAACCAAGAATAAAGTTAATTTAATGTTCTATTATTCTCAAAGGTGGTAATTCATTAGGCATCTCATTAGGAAGGACATCATTAAATTCTTGCAACATTAAAATAAAACTAAAAGGAAAATTATCAAGGTTATTAATATTAGTATCAGTAAATAAAATTTCCTTATACCTAAGAAGCAAAACAAGCTTCTTTAAGGAAATAACACTCTTAACCTCTCTCATTCTCATATAAAAGTTTTATTTCTTTTTCCCTTCTCTCTTATTTTCACTCACCAAAGGGCCATTAACTTGTGTATTTTCTTTTCTAGCCTCTTTTCCCTCATTCTTTTCCTTTTCTCTCTTTTTCTCCAAGGAAGTTGAAACTTCACTCCCATTTTTCCCCAAGGCTGAAACCTATCTTTCCATCCCAAGGATTTTCTTTTAATCTTCGTACACTTCTTAAGGGGATAATGCAGCTAGCACCACCTTCCTTCCTTCATAAGAAAAGGAATAGCTATTGTTATACCCATCATGTAGTACTCTTCTATTAAATTTCCATGACCTTCCTAACAATATATGGCCTACTTGCATAGGTACAACATCACAAGCCACTTCATCTTTGTAGTATCCTATAGAGAATGACACCATCACTTGGTGTGTCACCTTCACCTCTCCACAATCATTCAACCATTGTAACTTGTATGGTTTAGGATGTTTATTACATGCCAAGTTTAACTTTTCCACCATACTTACACTAGCAATATTAGTGCAACTTCCTCCATCTATAATCATATAACACACTTTTCCATTGACCAAGCATCTAATGTGAAATATGTTCTCACGTTGCTCAAGGCTTTCTTACTTCACTTACATATTCAAAGCACACCTCTCACCATGTTTAGCAAACACTATATCATTCCTTTCTTCTACCTCATTGTCACTATAATCGGTTAAAGAAGGCATTTCATCCTCAGACTCATAATATATTTTTCCATGCTTCATCGTTACATGAGTCATTTGTTAGGGCATTAAGATGCAATATGCCCTTTTCCCACACACCTAAAGCACTTGATTTCCTTACTAAAAATCAAAGGGTTTAGATTGCTTTTATTTTCTCTAAGGCCAAATTGCATAGCCTCCTTTCCCTGCATGGTCAAAACCATCCCTTGAGGTTGGGTACTTTTAGTTTCTTTCTTTCATCCTTTTTGCTCCATTTAGAACTCCAAGTATTACTAGATTTCCCTTGGAATATGCTAGTACTCTTGCCTTTCCTTTATTTTTTAATCTTCATTGCCATGTCAAGCATCTCTTCAAAAGTTTCATATTTATAAAGCTCAATGGTATTAAAAATCTCCTTGTTTAGACCACCAAGAAACTAAGCAATGGTGACCTCTTCATCCTCCTCAATGTTGGCCCCAACCATGCACATTTCCATCTCTTTATGGTAGTCTTCTACATTCCTTCCTCCTTGCACCAATCTATGCAGCTTTTGATACAATTCCATAAAGTAGTGAGTAGGGATAAATCTATGCTGCATAGCTTCCTTCATGGCCTCCCAAGTTAGGATAGGCTGAATGCCCTTCTTCCTTCTGTTAGCATTGAGTTGATCCTAAAAAAACATAGCATAGCCAGTGAATTTGACTGCTGCTATCATTACTTTCTGCTTCTCTTAATAGTTTTAGCATTCAAAGATCATCTTCACTTTCCTCTCCCATTCAAGGTATTCTTCAGCATTATTATTTCCCTTGAGTTTAGGCATTTTCATTTTTATGGTACCAAGGTTCCCATCTACATGACCACTAATTGTGGTCTCTTCTTCTTCTTCTTCTTGGATATGCTGTAATGGAAATCCTATATCTCCACCTATAGCTCCTCTTATTGGTTGGAATCTTCCATCATAACCTCTTTGAAGATTTTGTGTAGGAGTTTGAATGTCATCCCCCTTTGTTGCACTTTGATTTGACTTGATTTCTTGCAACTCCTCAAAGACAAGCCTTTGAAACTTCTCCATTTATCCATTGATTGCCTCCATGAAGATTTTTGATTGGGGATCTATTATAGGTGCATCCTCTTGTTATGATCATGTTTACAAGAACTCATTATGATTAAGAAACAAAATAAATGTAAAGGTTAAATAATTCACTCCCTCACATGTTTACTATATTTTGGCTTTTCTAGATAATAACCACTTATTTATGCCTATTACCTCTATTGTAATTCTTCTAATTGAATTTTGAAATTAAAGCACACCAATCAAAGTAAAAGTACATATTTGGAAAGTAAGGATCAACCTAATCAATTCGAAACAAGCTCTAGAAAGAAGACAATTAGACAAGTCAAATAGTACCACAAGAACAAGAATATGTACTACTTGATTAAAATAATTAGAGTGTAGATACAAATACATAACACTCTAATAATTTCAAGAGGCAAAGCTAATTAAATAATAAAATAAAATAACTAGAATTAAACAAAGATAGTTTGGTCAATATGTAAGAATTTGTAGTTTGATTTTAGTAAGATAGGTAGCTCTCATCCTTTGGTATCAGAGCCTAAAGCCTGAAAGAATTTATGCAAGGGGATTATTGAGGAAAGAAGATATCTCTCAAATCATGGAAACTATTTCACTTAACCCAGTTATTAAAACCTCTTTTCTTGAAATCCTCAGTTCCTGTAAAAAAACCATTTCTAATCAAATAGAAAATCTAGTAGAAGTCAACTTTTATGTTGTTTTCAGAAAAAACTCTTTCACTAAAACCCTTAAATAAATTCTTTATAAACCCCCTATTCATATAAAAGAATATATTCAGTCCTCTTTTCTTTCTCAGTGCTATCTTTCTTCTAGCACAGTTGAACAATACGTGACTTTAGAGATTCCAGAAACTTTCATTAATCAATGGAAATGTCAAAAGTACACCCACCTCCATCTTGGAGCCATCTACTTAGTGTTATCTTATCATGGCAGGAAAGGACTCCCTGTCACAGCTCGGCTATCTCTGGTTGATACTTGTTATCTTTGATATGAGAATGTAGTCATAGGCACTATAGCAACCACCTTGAATGTAAGAAGCGTGGTCCTCACCTTTTTCCCTAATTTCAATATATCTCTTCAGGACCCCCACCTTAGTACTATATTAAAGGTACAAGTTCATATCACAAGAGTAGAGCAAGTGGCTAACACTGTTTCAGCCACTCTCCATCATGAAATTGTTTATCAATTATAGGATCATGTAATTAACTTACAATCTATAGATCCTCATCACCATGATGCCTTTTATATTTTTACTGATGGAACTACTACTCCTACCATAGTCCAAGCTCCTCAATAGCTTTCAAAAGAAGAACTTGAGCAGATCATTCCTTCTGAATGGATGACTGACTATGAGAAGTTACATCAACAAACCAAGCTTGTGTAGAAATAAGATCCAATATTTATAAAATAGTTAGACGGTTCAGTAAAAACTATTTTTATGACCCTACAGCTTGGATCATCTAGCACACATTTTATTTCTATGATTCAACTAGTCAAAAGAAAGCATCTAAAAGCCCTTATTAATTGTATTTTTTCATACTGGCATAGAGATCTATGTAGCCAAAAATGATGGTCACTTCATATAGGATGTTGATCCCAATATGTACGACCTTGATTGCCCTTACAAATATGAAGATGATGACTGGCTCTCACATGTTAAAGTCGCAATTATCCAGGTTGAGCCAAAAAAGAAAAGGTCCTCAGACTATTGCACATAGACCTCTTTCAATAGACATCATCATGATGATAAAGATGATGATAATCCATGGATTGGCTTAATAAGACAAAGGCATTTAACAAATGATGACTATCTTAAGTGATGCCTTGAGATACTAGTAGAAGAAGGACTTCTTGAATGTCCTCCTCCACTAATATTTTGTTCCTATTCAGTAAAGAAATTTACATCTCACTCCACTCCTCAGGAGTATATGACGTTGTCACCAGAAGAATTTCCTCCTTCGCAAAGGACCAAAAACACCCAGACACATGTTCCTGCCACACCTTATATGATTCCTACCACAATACTGTCTTCAGAAGACATGAGATCCTTACCTCCTTCTGAAGAAGTCCTAAACTGGCAGACATAAAATGTTGTCACCTAGAACCACTATCTGAAAAAGATAGATGGTAACAAGATGCATTCATCCTTATCAAAAAGGATTACTCAGCTTGATATTGACCTAAGGTTATTTTTGGCTACCAATCTTACATCTTCTTTATTTGTAGAAAAAGAAAAGGAGATGTGAGCTGCCGTATCCATTTTTCCGAGCTTTTACGTGTTTTAACTTTTGAAAAAGCAAGCGTGGATTGTGGAGTCGCCACCTAGTTTGTTTCTATTAATCCAATTGAATTAATTTTGAAAACTAGGAAATAAAACTTAGGTTTTCCAGAGTTGAAAACGACCTTAGT
>CANYBF013683804.1:0-13461 GCA_948192965.1 Dalechampia spathulata
AGAGAAGTGCATGTTTTGTATTCAGCAGTCTACCTATTTATATACACAATGAAGGATAGAAAAAGATCCTAGGATATCTACAAGATAGAAACTAACGTATCCATTTTGAATATACAATCATATCAAATCATATCTATAACATTAATTGATCCAATCCAATTGCATTTTAAGAGAATATTGGAGGATGTAATCTCACAAGAGAAAAATAGGAATTTGTTGTTGCATGTAATTGGAGTAAACTGAGCCTTAGCACAAGTAGTGTAGTTTTGTGCATGGTGAAATTTTACCCCCACATACACCACAAAAAATTGGTTCTACAGTTTTAGTTTTAAGATATATCTTCTTTTCTTGATTTGGTTTGATTGTTCAAAAAAATCAAAAGATCCAACCAAAAAAAATTGTATTTTTATTCTTATTTAACATATATATATATATAAGACAAAACTGACCCCGTTAGATCAACAAGGCCTCATTAGAATAACAATCAATTTATGACACAATAATTATTGCAAACATGATTTATATTTTAAATCAATATGTGCCTTTGCTAAACTTTTGATAGTTCTTTCAAACAATAGCTATTAAAATCTTTTATATGATTCAGGTTCATGAATCTTTCTTGGGATTTAGAACTTCCAAACCTACTATTGGTATACAAGAGATGCGCATAAGCTTCACATTAGAACCAAAATTGTATAGGTATCCAAACATTCCTTAGACAGGGGGAAATCTAATAATCATTAATGTGAACATGAACATTAGCTGCTAAAATATTTAGGCCCGAAAAATCCTTTGATTTGAATATCTACAGCCTGCATGTTGGTCCAGTTTCAGATCACAAGAGATTTAACATGCAATTAGCTATACAAAATAAACTAGCGGATACTTCATTGATATTGTCACCGAACACTTGAAATAAACAAGTCAGAGTAAGGCAGTTTCAGAACATGATGCAGGCTTAAAGTCATGGAAAACAAAATTACTTATGTAAAATTTGCACAACTGTATGTGAAAAATATGCAGAATTGGTTTACGAGAAACAAGAGAGCATGAAAAATGTCATACTATCATTTACAAGTTGATATGAAAGAGGAAATTTTATAATTTCACAAACACAAACAACTGAAAGTAAATATTATGCAAGGAATTTGCAAATCATTCTTCCAAGAATTGGCAGCTAAAGACTCCAAGTTGGAAAATGCTAATTGTTGGAGAATTTCATATGGAAAAGATGTGACGGGTTTAAGTGGTACATAAGTGGAGTAGATTGGTAATTAGCACAAGCCAATTAGTTTTGTGCAAGATGGGTACCAAACCCATTTAGGACAACTATTATGAGTTCAGCCCAACAATCTCTTTGGCCTATGGAATTTCTGCACCGACTAAGATAAAACCAAAAAAAGCTTGTTACCTGTTCGAATTTTCGTGCTTGGATAATATCTGAAAGGGCAAGACAAGAAGCTTCACGTGATCGCCAAAGCCTAGATCCACATTGCAATATTAAATCATCAATAATGAGATCCAAATGTTCATCAATAGTTTTATTAGGCTCAGCCACTAGCGACTTCCATATGTGTCCCATTGCATCCTGTAAATAATGAATATCAAACAACAATAAGAAACATAAAAACATAGTATCTACTAAGAAAATACTTAATGATGCACAACTTCAGAGTTAATTGATGCATTTAAGAACAAAATTGTTTTGCTACATATAGAGATGTACATGATGAGAAAAAATTTAATAAAATCAAGCATCAAACTGAGGAATTGCACACAGCTGTCCCGGACATAAAAGTGATGGACAACTGCGCTTCTCCTCATCAACAACTTTTAAGTATGCTTACCTGAACATTCTTATCAGGATCATATTGGTATCTAACTAGCCGTGGAATTAACAATTGTAAATGAGGTTGGAGGGCATCCCCAGCTTGCTTTGCTATCTTTGAAAACCCAAAAGCAGCACCTCTCTTGGAATTCAGAGAAGCTTGATGATTAGCAAGATCCATAAATTTATAAATCAGATCTGGTTGACCCATCTCATTCGCAAGGTTGCATAGCTCCTTATAAGTGCTAAGTTTTCCCCCACCAAGATTTTCACCAATAGCTCCCTCTTGAAAAACTTCAGAGTCTTCAACCAACTATATGCCAAGTGCTCCAAAATTAGAGACTCAAGTCTTTACATCTAAATGTATAAAGCACTAAACCAGAAAACCTTAAATAAGATGTTCTTACCTTTATAGCTCTTTTTCTTTTTCCAGAACCAGTCAATGTGTTTACAAGTGCATCTACCAAATTTTGCTTCATTGATGCATCGCCAAGTTCATAGACAATACTCATGCCTTGTGATGCCAGGTCTTGTGTAAGTTCATTTTGTTCACCCAGCAGGTGAGAAAATGCCTCCTGCAATCATTTGAAAACTTCCAAGAATGATTAGAAGATATTATACATGATTAGAAGATATTAGAATGGGCATGGCAGTAATAGTATCTATGATTAGAAGATATTAGCAGAAGCATTCATACAATGATTACAATTTTACAGAAAATACATTTGGTGCATGCTCAAATTCTGCAACTAACAACTAACTCTGAAATATTTACCACATAACACATGCAAAGTATGGCAACAAGTAAAGGAAACGACTTATTAGTGAGTAGAGTACCAACTTTCTTATTAATTCAAGAATCCTCAACTTTCATGATGAAGGGAAGATTTATGAAGCCAACACTAATAAGTTTGGGATCACAAATTAGTTGAGTTAACTTGAGTTGGATGATTAAAAAAAAAAGGATTCTGCAATTTTCCAATTAAACTTGACTAACCTAGCCTCAAAGATAACCAGTCAATGTTTGCAATATGAACATCTTCATAAAAATCAAGGAGTTATACATACTTGTTCATTACTTTCACAACTATAATCTTCTAGATATTCTAACTCTAGTGTCTTCAAACCAAGGTTTTAAATTTTTTTGAGCTGTTAACTTATTAGGAAGCTTTGTAAAATTAATTAGAATACAATCTTAGATTTCCTATACTATAGATTTTTCCTTTGTAGTTTTCTTCCTAATTCAGGTTCTCTAAACATGTATATATGCTTATGTAATTGTTGTATCAAATACATAGAAAAATACAGAAAATTTCCCTCAAAATTATCATGGTATCAGAAAAGTTTCTGTTTCAAATTCGGAACCATTCTAGGGTTTCCTTAGGATTTTTTCCAAATCCCCTCAGTCCCGGCCAAAATTAGTGTCACTGCCAATCTCAGAACCTAGTTCGGCCACCGATCTGTGTCTCCACACGCCGATTCAACCTCCAGACTCCTCACACACCAACGTGTGAACTCACCTTCCAGTCCTTTTTCATCACATATCACTTGTCGGCGCATTTTCCGGCCTCTTGTGATCCTTTTGCACCTTCTACCTTGTTCCTCCTACTCTCTCTCTCATGTGATACTATTTCGGTCACTATTTTTTTAAAGAATGATGGACTCAAAAGTAGACAAAAAACAGGCAGGGTCTTCTGCGGATGTTTTAGCCACAGAGATGCCAACTGCCAAGATCTTGTTAGATAATCCCTCCTTACAAATAAGTTTTGAGAAACTAGATGGTATCAATTATCTAGCATGGTCAACATCATGTCTACTAAATATATAAGCAAGGAAACTGCATGGTTATCTTACTGGTTCAATACCTAAACCAGTCAAAAACATGTGACAAGTGGGATACAGAAAACTCTCTAGTTATGTCATGGCTCCTTAATTCTATGCAACCGCATATTGCTCACGGATATCTCTTGTTCAAAAGTGTTGTTGACATCTGGAATGCTGCCTCAATCACCTACTCACAAGTAGGGAATGATGCTCAAATCTATGAGCTCTGCAATAAAATTCATAATTTCAAACAAGGGGAGCTGAGCATTGCCCAATACTTTGTTGAGCTAACTGCTATGTGGCAAGAACTAGATCATTATCAAAACTTTCAACCTAAATGTCCTATAGATGCAACCAAATTTCGAAAACTCCTTGATAAAGAGAGTGTATGATTTTCTTGCTGGAAAGATTAACTCATCAATAGTTGTTAAACATGCTTTTTAACAAGCCTCAAAAACTACTGAAAGAATTTACAACTGATTCAATTAACTTCTTAAAAACATGTCTTGAAAGTTATATGAAACTTTCCAATACTATATTAAATTGTAAAATCAAAATCAAGCATGTCACCGTTTAAATTTCTATACTTACAAATGCACAATAATTTGATATTTGAATTGATTGCAATTTCAGAATGAAATAAAACACAGTATATTAACAAAATCACACAGCAAATCTTAAGGCCATTACTTCAAAGTTTAGCCTAGTAGGAAAAGCTTAAAAAAAGAACCAAGGGAAGCCAATTGTTGTTCATGACTCATTGCATAAACCTCAATCTCATTTACACGAGAAAAACAGTATATAAGAAAATTTGAAAATAAAATAGGCAAACAGCTGCCATGCACAGATGACAAACCTGAATTTGGGGAAGCATTTGTTGGATAGTCGGGTGATGGCCACAGTACATTGTCAGTGATAATAACCAAACAGTTCCAGCACAGCGCTCTTCTTTTCTGCTACTATACAAAAGAGTGTCAAAAAGTTTTCTTGTAATTGTCTCTCGAACAGTAGCATGGTAGTCTTCATTTACTTCGCTTTTCCCACTAAAACCATATTTTGACAAAGATAAATTAACATCTCCCAAGAGAAAGTTTGATGTCATGGAAAGTGAAGAATAATTAGTTCTTAAAATCAAATCAGCAGTCACAGGAACGCCACCCCACAAAAACGATAGAGCCTCCCCAGCAGCAAAAAGGATATCTTCAACCTGAACAATATTGAAGCTACAAGCATTACACATGTTTCTAATTCTAAGCACCTCATACATCAAATGAAAAACTTGGCAATAGTATTGTTTTCTAGAAACAGTATGATATACAAAATATGATTAACAGAAATAACTAATTTCACACACCTTTGACCGGCAGAGACTAAAAATCAAATCAAGGGCAATATTCAGTTGAGAAGGTGACGTTTCCTTTAGACAAATATGTCCAAGGGAGATAACAATTTTTTGAGTCGCTTTAAGATCATCTCCTAATAGTAGTTTACTCAACTTTTCACGCAACAGCAACAGAACTTCAACTGCAGTTTTATCATTGAGATAACATTACAGATAAAGCCCAAGTGATCATGCTTTTAAATAATTATCATTGGAGTCTACAAACTCACCTGGACCAGAGCCATCAGCAAGAGAAGGTAATGGCTGTCGTAGCCCAATATGCCCTAAAGCTTCCATTGCGACGGAGGCCAAAATTGCAGTCTCAAAGTTAACAACATCAGTTAGACATTTAAGTATATTCTGAAACAAAGTCTCTGCAATCTGTAACGGATACATATCACAAACAGTTGAAAATTAGGGGACAGAAAAACATGCTGCTATAGAGAAATATGAACCTGCACTTGAAGAATATGAACCACTATATTATGGAAAAAAACAGCACTAAACAACTACATGGAAGTTATAAAAGAAAGTAAAATAACATCGTACAAGGGAGAAAGATTCAGGATACTAGGCCCTGCACCAAAATAACCCAAGAAAGCACTCACCACCAAAAGAGAATTCACAAAAAAAACCTTCAGATATTGTTTTGTTCAAATGAATTCTATAAATTTCATAGAATTTATTTGTAAATTTCAAGCAAATATGTTTCGTCTACATGAATGAAAAGTTCCATATAAAAATCATGCATAAGAATTCATTTCAAATGACTATTCATTTACAAATGAAATGACTTCCTTAAATTGATTCAAGCAAAACCTTAATAATTTCCACAAGTTTTGAAACATAGTTTTTCTCATTCCATCCACAACCAAACAGGAAGTTCAAAATTGTTAATCTACACAATTTCATTTTTATTACTTGAACCCTATCAATAACTAACATTACTGAAAAAATTACTCAACCGCCATGTTTGACGTAAAATAGTACAACAGAGATGGCCCAGTACTTTCCGCATGGTTTAACAGCATTCACATCAAAATTTCCCCTTTTATGACAGAATTAATCCCAGAAATTCCAATTATAGAAGGCCATCTTAGACATATAGGTAATGGCCATTACCACCTATAGCGGGGTGTTACAGAGATCCATACAAACAACCATCCAGCTCTTGCATTACATCCAACAAGAAACATACAAATTTAAACAACTTACACTAGGTGTTCTAGATATACAATCTGCGGTGATGTATCCAATAGCACATATTGCTCCATGTTGTGCCTCAAACCTGAAATAATAAGTCCATTCACCTTCAGAGACTGAATCATACGCGACTGTCATTTAAGCAGCAGTGTAGGAGTATGGCAAGACATCTATTACGATAGATTCCGAACCTTAAATTTTTGGTTCCACTAATTGAGGAAATTAATTCACATAAAAGATTTGATGATGCATCACTAGGCAGAGCAGAGCAAGATATGCCAAGCAGACGTGCTGAAGATTCACGAGTATCCAAGTCTACATGACTGAGGAATTGCTTTAGCCATGAAATTTTAGATGCGTAGTGTGAAGCAATCATCTATGAAGAATCATAAGAGAGAAACGGAGATAGAGTGTTAAACAACTTTACATTCGTAAGCACCTTAATAAAATGCAGTACACAGCACGCAAATTATGACAACTGACCTCTGGAAGATAAGATCCAACTGTAATTAATGCTTTAGAAGCGGTGGAATGCAACTCAACTGAGCCTTCATGTGCCATAGCATGTTCTAGAAGCAACAACATTCTTTCAACTGAAAATATGAATTCAGATTGATGCTCTACAGAGTCATTCTGCTTGAGCTCTGACTCAAAGCACTTCAACAGAAATCTGATCATGGCCACATACACTTTTGATGGAAAAACGAGCTTTTGTTCCCTCAATTCACCAGAATCTAACAACTTTGGTTGCTGTTTTAGAATATAATCCAACATGCCTCCAAGCTTTGGATATGCAAGATCAAAATTTTTATTGGTACTTCGGCTTTCTTCTTCTTTGACAGGAAATAACCCTTCAAATGCCATTTCCCTTGAAAAAAATGAAAGAAGAAACGAGGAAAGCGAAGAACTTTAGATGAAAACCAATTGAAAATTCTATAAAAAAGTTTGTATATCTTTGTTAAGGATAAAATAAAGGAAACAGTACTACAATAAGAAAATTCAACAAGAAGAACGGTACAACTTTAATCAAAATTTGGCAAGTTCAGGGCACTGCAATTGTAACCAAAGCAAATTAGGATCACACAACAGTTCCTCACAAGTCAGAAGCTCAAGAGAAATACATACAAATACCACTTTCTAAAGGAAGGTAAATAAATGACAAGTGGATAAACATCTATAACTAATATCAAAAGAAATACAATCTCTAAATAATATTTAAATTTCAAAAAATTAATAACCTATTATTTAATTTTAAACAGCCTACATCATTGCACATCGAATAGTTACAATTCCTACCATTCAGTAATAACTAATAAACAATGGTAAAATGACATGCAACTGTTAAATATCAGAGAAACTTAAGAAAGACTAAAAATCCATATACACTTGAGCAAAACAAAGTCATTCATCATTAGTCTAGAAATAACGGAAATTTCTGGGACATGATTTTATCACTGACGTGTACTTAGTGTATGCTTTTTAGAGTATAATAACCTTACTGTAAGTTATACTCTCTGCATACAGCTAAATTCTGCTAACACTTCGCATCCACCAAGTAAATTAGTTATCAGAGAGTTGACACCATTTTCAACATCCTTTCTTTCCAATTTCAAAAGACAACCCATAAATAATCAACATGAAGAAAGAAGCAGGCTACCTCTAACTCACGTTTGAAATTTTTCCAAGCCAACTGATTTGAAGAATATTACGTTGTAGAACATATTCTATGTTTTAAGGCAGCTATGGGCAACCAACACGTAGGAGATTTGATAGTTCCAACCAATCAAGAAAACTCAGGTTTTAAATCTTCTTCCACATTTTGAGGTCAGTAGGCCATTGACTGATTTGTTTGGAATTTTGAGGTGATTATGATACAGGAGAGCCATTGTGATAAATGAATTTTTTTTCCTATACAAAACTAATTGTCAGTACATTATGCATGATGTCTAAAGAAGATTTTCTATTTCACACGCTAGCTACTTTTACTTGTCAAAATCCTAGTTCAGAAACAATTTGCAATGCTTCATGCAACTTCCTGTAGAATCTTGTCAAACAAACCTAAATGTAAACAACCAAATATTAGAATGAGATAATACCAAGTCATATACATTTAATCTTAACTGCTTCTAGTAAGAGCTAGCATGAGCAACAGTAAGAAGAACATACGAGGAGCAAAGAGAAGCAAATAATTTTTGGAGGGTTTATTGCTAAAAGAAAAACTACACTACCTTATGTCCAACCTAGAATCAGCCACAGCAAGCATGCAAATAAATCTACTTGGGCAATGTTGCAGATCAAACAGGGACGTCGCCCATCTCACAGCACAGAAACGAACTTCATTTTGTTCCTGATTGGCACTAAAAAAATTAAGTTTCAATCATAAAGCAGCAAGTTATGGATCAAACCAGGATAAGCATGAAACTAACGGAACCATGCACCATATATCCCAAAGTTTTTGCAAATTATTCCATACCACTAGAGAATTATCCAACAGAAGTGTCTCCAAATTCATCAGGACGTTAGCTGGGGCTCCCTGATGCTCAAAAGAAATAAGAACAAAATCAACTGGGGCAATATAAATATAATATTTAAGATAACTATTCTGTTGTGGGAATAAGTCACAATCAGAAAATCAAGCACAAATGTCAACTCAAGAAGAACGGTAAACAGAAGCATCATGTTTTAGAGTATAAAATCAACAGTTACAATATGTGGGGTACAAATGAATGACAAAAATTTAAGGGCTATTGCGGGGAGCCTTCTAGAATATATCCATGGTCTCCAACTTCCAAAAAGTAGTAAAAGAAAGCAACATTAACCTCTTAATTGCCTGCTTTTGCCAAGCTACACAGGAGGCTTCACTGAATCTTAATGACCAGGTCAGGTTTCCCCATGACAAGTCCATATAAGTAGGAGTCAGAAGGTTCTGAACAATTCCTTCCATAACCATCCCCATAACATTCAACTTATAATAGGTAATTTTTTCAAAAGAAATGATAGTTTCACTTTACTGACAATGAACCACGGACATTATCTTTAGGAAAACATTGATAACTGCAACATTTTGTAAAGCTCCATGGGTATAAATCCTCAAGAATCCTAGATAACAGCAAATTGGCAAAGAAAAAATATCAATGATGCACAAACATGCAAGTTCACCAACTGTTAACTAAATTAAAAGATAGGGCAGAATATTCTTTTCCTATCCTATTTATATTTCCTATTCCACTTTGTATCCTATTCCATTTTGTATCCTACTTCATTTGTGTTTCCTTAATTAGTAGGTAGGGCTTTGTATATAAATAGAGACGTACATTCAAAGATAAATATACAAGTAGAAGAATTTTTCATTCTCTAAATTCAACACCAACCTACTGCCCTTTCATTTTCAAGTCCATCAATTTTTCAAAATCAATCTGGAGCAATAATTTTCATTGTAGCTACAAGATATCCTTTCATCATGCATTTGCTAATATACTTCACAATACTCATTGAATAGCTGTCCAATACTAGATAGTTTAATTCTCCATCATCAATTATCCTTTTTCTCCATCATCAATTATCCTTATAACATTGAGAATAGAAATGTGAATAGCATGGCACAGATGAAAAATTAACCGGTAGTTAAAGATATGCATAAAAAGGAAATCCTAGGCAGAATATAAGACAGTAACACTGAAAGCCTTACATTTTTTTATGCCTGCTTTATTTGTCTTAGCTAACAATTGCCATTTTTATGGCTTACTTGGCGATCTTAAGCCTTTAGGAAGCTAGTTTGGCCAACTAAATGGATTTGTTTATTCATTCTGCTTGATTTTCAGCTAAACGTACAGTAATGCTACTTTTAACTAAATTAAGTGTACAACCTTGTATGCAGCAGCAAGAGAAGTTGTTGCTTCTTGAATTGCAAAACGAAGAGACTGAACCTCAAATTTAAGTGCATCAAAAAGCCGAACAGCCATGTCAGTTTTGTCCCTGAGATGAAGGAAGGTTTTTACCAGATTAAATAATCACATAATCTAAAGCACAACCACGAAATTGAGAATAGACTAGTAAATCACCTAAACAGATGAGGCAGGCGCTGTGACAGCAAACCAATTGCTTGAAAAGAGTAAATTTTGGTGTCCCTGGCAATAACATCTGCAAGTGAACTAGATCAATTGAAATAGATGGTCCAATTTAAATAGGTTCAATAACAGTGAAATTCCAAATATCCCAATATCAAGCAGCCAACTGGCAGATATCCAAAAAAACTTGTTTGCACAACACCTGATTCTGGATTTGAATAACTATCAAGTAACTTCAGAATCCCATTAAGAATAACTGGACCCATAAGCTTTAGCTGGTCAATTTGTGCCTACATGTACAGAATAAAGAAAGTTATAAAGAAAAGGTAAGATACAAAATTCCAGACGTTCACTAATATTTTATTTGCCCAAATGCACGAAGAAAATGAAAGCCATTGTAGTCAAACTAGGAAACAAATAGAAGTTGTCAATTGTATAAGCCAGTGGAGCCATATAAATGCCACACGAATCTGGAAGCTTGTAAAAGATCCTACAACTTAGCAAAGTATGAATCAAAATTTTGGCATCTGCAAATAAAGTATTATTAAGAAAATCATTTTATCTCAAATTTGTTGAATTGGACTAAGAAAATAACAAGGGCACAGGTGTCTGTCACTTGTATTTTACAAAAGCTTGCACATCATGACAATCTTATTATGTTTTAGCTGCTGCTCATTCAATCATATGTAGATTATATGAGTAATTGTTATGTCAAGACCAATTTCTCCCATCAAAGAAATTACAGGTAATAAGACATATGATATTCTTTCTTTCAAGTTCATAATTTAATGAAATAAAATTTTATCTTTCTCCAGACTCCCATTCATAAATACACAAAATTATCTGCTCTCCAATTTATACCACATCCAGAGTTTACTACCCTAAGTAGGTCTGCTGCCAATATGGGGGCTTAAAATCAGTTTAGTTAAAATTATTGCAGTTATAAAATGTACATTGTGGCTCATGTGCGAAAAGTATAGTTCCTTTGTTGTACTGTAAATTAATTGAACATATTTGGAACTCCTCTATTTGGGACTACAAAACAATTAATTAATAGAACAGTACAGTAAGTTTAAACAAAATAAAACTGAAATAAGACTGAAACTAAATGAACAAAAATAAATAGACCCTTTTGACTTCCTAAAGTTCTACCCTTGCTATTGGTCCCATTTTTCCATGAAATTACAACTCAAATCCTGCACATCAATGGTTGATTTAATTCATACATTACTTAAAAATTGGATAACGTGTAATAGTTTTAATTGACACGTCAAATACAAATTA
Source organism: Dalechampia spathulata (assembly GCA_948192965.1). NCBI lineage: Eukaryota > Viridiplantae > Streptophyta > Magnoliopsida > Malpighiales > Euphorbiaceae > Dalechampia > Dalechampia spathulata. Next base: position 11,588 of record CANYBF013683804.1, read on the forward strand.
CTGGTCAAAAGGTCAAATCTTTTCAACAATATGCAAAGTCGATGAGTTTAATTTTTGATGAAGATATCCAAATTAGGCTTAAACCAACTATTTGATGCAGAAACTTCATTTATCCTTTCAATCATACCACAAAAAATACTAAAAGATGAATATAGAACATTAAATCACACCCACACACACGCACTTTGTTGTTAAAAATTTCACAACAGATTAATAATTTCTATAAAATGCAATTCAATTGGAGATTTGTGAGGATTTAAAGATGGTTGCTTTTACACGATTATTGGAGAGGGAAAAAATAATAAGTACAATAGAAGCCATGAGTGAAATTAACAAGGACGAATAGTTTAGATAATGCAAAAATTAGAGGTGGGCATGGTTTGGATTGGACTGAAAAAACAAACCAAACCAGTTTGGTTCAGGTTGGGAATATTGGAATGTCCTGTTCACAAACCAAAATAACCAAAAAAACACAGCTTAAAGAACTGAAAACCCATACAAACAAGTTCAGTCCAGTTCGGTTTCACAATTTTCAAACCAACTCTTTCAGTTCGGTTTGGTTTAGTTTCAGTTCATAAACCAAACTGAAACTGAGCACCCTCTCCCGCCTGAAAAAGGATTAATAGAATAAGAAAGAAGACATAAAAATTTGGTATAAAATTGTTAGATTAGCTCAAATGTTGAATATATTCATATGAAATTGAAACATTGGCCAACATTTAAAAGAAAAGGTACAATAACAATGTAGAGAGATTTTTAGCAATATCAGCTTCTCATACAGCAGTTTACATGACAACTACAACCATTGACAAAAAACACATTGATGTACATGTCATCCAACATTGAACAAATATACAAATTGCAAATAATATCATAATTAGGTTTGTTTTTAGCAAAATTAAAAGTACTGCCTGAAATCGTAAAAAGTCAAAGAGGCTAGGATGTTTTTCACCAACACCCATGAAAATAAAATAAAACTCAAAACCAATATTACAGATACTTACATGTTTAAACACCCAAACAGTGAACTCCATTCCCAATTGCCTCAACCTTGAAGTGGTGCCACTTCCTGATGCATCCATAATCCAGCAGAGAAAATAAGCATCGCTAGTTGACATTACTACCACAAAATTTGCATCAAACTATGAAATTGTATCCAAGCATACATATATACATACAGATTCATGTATACGTATACACACAAGACAGACTAACTATAGTAAGATGTTAATGTTGGTGCAATGAATTACAAAGAGCACTAATAAGAGATGTGAATAATATGACCATCTAAAGATAAGATTCTCAGAATACTTGAGCACTAGATAATAATCACAATGAATTAGCATACTAAACTCGGCATCCAAATGATTTAGCAATGGAATTGAAGCCAACGCATACCATATATGCAGCCAAAAATACATTGAAGAGTCGCTGGGAAACTGTTTGCTGCTCTAATAGAGCGGCAAAATATAGACATCAATTTTGCTTTCAAAGCAATGCTTCCAGGAGTGACTGTAGATTCTGAAGCGACAGTTTGAGCCCCAGCAGTACCTGCATAAAGCACACATTAGTTGGTCAAATAATTCAAAAAAAAGAAATTGTCCCAACACATGACACTTTCCGACATTTGCAAGCTTTAAGCACAAGTAGATATAACTTTGAGAAGCTTATTTTGTAAACTGGGGTGTCCAGGTCACCAATCTTACTGCTACAAAATGGAAACCATTCACCATAACTGTCGCAATATGGGACTAGAGAAAAAATAATTCTTATATATTTATTAGAACACATATACAGCCCTATTTATACATGAGACCCTAAACTAAGGAAGGAAAGAATCTTAATATAAATATAATTACAATATAGGAATGAAA
>CANYBF013684591.1:0-11813 GCA_948192965.1 Dalechampia spathulata
GGCTGCTTTCCCTCAGCAGGAAGGCTCGGGTTTATTTTTCCCGACTTGTTTAGTTTCTCAATTGAGTTGACTAGATGAGTCGGGTGGCGACTCCACACTGTTTTCTGTTATACACAGTTACCACAGCACCACTCGTACACGCATCCCTGAATCACAACAAGCCATGTCTACTTCAGATTGCATCAGACTTGACCTCTGAAGAGAGAACATAAATAATCGCATTGAAAAAGCATATAAAAGCCTTTGCTCTAGGCTATGAAGACATGCCGGGTGTCGATAGGTCCATCGCGGAACATAGAATTCCTACTAAGCTGGGGTTCAAGCCAGTTAAGTAGAAACTACGGTGCCTCTAACCAGAATAGGCACAGAAGGTCAAGGAAGATCTCCAGAAGTAGTTGGATGCCAAATTCCTCAAGGTGGTTGACTATCCAGAATGGTTGGCCAATGTAGTTCCAGTTCCCAAGAAAGACAGCAGGGTCAGAGTCTGCGTAGACTACAGGGATCTGAACAAAGCATGTCCAAAGGATGACTTTCCTTTGCCTTACATTGACATGCTGGTCGATAGTGCAGCCGCTAGTGCTATGTATTCCTTTGCTGATGGATTCTCTGGATACAACCAAATCCTGATGGCAGTTGCAGATAAGGTGAAGACAACTTTCATCATAGAATGGGGGACCTACTGCTATAAGGTCATACCCTTTGGTTTGAAGAACACAGGTGCTACCTACCAGCGAGTTGCAATAATGTTGTTGCATGATCTGATCCACAATGAGGTCAAAGTCTATATGGATGATATGATGGTGTAGTCTCCCACCAGAGGAGAACATACGGCTACCCTTGATAGATTTCTCAAACATGTCAAGAAATACAAACTCAGGTTGAACCCAAAGAAGTGCACATTCAGGGTGACATCCAGCAAGTTGTTGGGTCACATTGTTAGCCAGAGGGGTATCGAAGTGGATCCTGACAAAGCAAAGTCGATCATTGAGATGCCTATTCCCAAAACTGAGATAGAAGTTAGGGGATTTCTGGGACAGCTCAAGTACATCAGCAGATTCATCGCCAAGCTCACTACCATGTATGAGCCTATCTTCAAACTTTTGAGGAAGAACCAGCCTATGGTTTGGGATGAGAACTGCCAGTTTGCATTTGAGAGGGTAAAGCATTACCTCTCCAACCCGTCGATCCTGTAAGCACCTTAGTTGGGAAAACCATTGCTACTCTATCTAGCCTTAGAAGAGGAGTCAGTTGGTGCTATGATGGCTCAAGAGAATAAGGTCAGGGTTGAGCATGCTGTTTACTACTTGAGTAAGAAGTTACTGCTAACTGAGTGCAAGTACAACACTGTTGAAAAGCTATGCATGACTATGGTCTGGGTCACCAAGAAACTCAGGCATTACTTCCAGTCGTACCAAATACAGGCAATCTCCAAGGTTGATCCTATGAAGTACTTATATGCAGCTCCTTCGTTAGTAGGGAAACTCTCCAGGTGGCTGATCCTGTTGTTAGAGTTTGATGTACAATACATCACTACTAAGGTGATCAAAGGCAGAGCGATTGCCGAATTCTTAGCATCCAAGCCAATGGATGACTCTGAGACTTTTGAACTGGACTTCCTAGATGAGCACTTGGGGACAGTTGATGTCCAGAAATGGTAGTTGCACTTTGACGGTGCAGTCAACAGAAGAGGTGCAAGTATAGAAGTTATGCTAATCACTCCTGAAGGTGAGCTAATAATGCTTTCAAAGCGACTGAGCTTTTCAGTCACCAACAATATGGTTGAATATGAAGCATGTCTCTTTGGGCTAGAAGCATTGCTGATGATCGGTGCCCAGGATGTATAGATATTCGGTGATTTGATGCTTGTCATTCATCAATCCATGGTCGAGTGAGATGTCAAAGAAGAAAGGCTCAAGCCTTATGCTGAATACATGAAGCTCCTGTCAATTTATTCATATGCCACGTGAAGAAAATTAGATGGCTGATGCTTTGGCCACACTGGCTTCAGTCTGCAAGCAACCATGGACTAAAATTCAACCTGTATTCATTGAGTAGTCGAGGATCCCTTGCTATTTTAGAGAATGGGTTATGGCGCTAGACCAACAAGATGAGACCCCATGGGATGCTGATATCATGAATTCTCTGAAGACTGGTGCTTATCCAGAGGAAGCCAACAGAACGGATAAGATAGCTCTACGCAGGCTAGTAGCCAACTTCACCTGGCATTAGGGTGTTCTTTACAGAAGAATAGCAGATGGTCTACAACTTTGATGCATATTAGGGAAAGATATTGAGTCAGTCATGGAAATGGTACACGCTGGTGTATGCGGGCCCCATATGAATAGATTCATGCTTTACAGGAAGATCCTATGCCAAGGATATTTCTGGCTCACTATGGAAATAGACTGTATATAGTTTGCACTGAGATGCCATGAATGCTAGATTTATGGAGACCTGAGTCATCTACCACCAGTCAAATTGTAGAATTTGACAACGCCTTAGCCATTCTCAGCTTGGGGAATTGACATCATGGGTGAGATTCATCCTAATGCATCTAATGGACATTGGTACATACTGGTAGCCATTGACTACTTCTCTAAGTGGGTAGAAGCTGAATCTTATGGTAAACTGGGGGTAAGACAGTTTGTCAAGTTTATAGAGAAGAATCTCATATGCCGATATGGGGTGCCGCATTACCTGGTGTCAGACAATGGAGTATAGTTCCAGGCTCAAGTTGCAGACTTGTTGGAGAAATATGGGATTGAGCACCATCGATCCTCTCCTTACTGCCCTCAAGCTAATGGGGCAGTCGAAGTGGCTAATAAGACAATCAAGCGCATCTTAGCTAAGACAGTACGAACTTACAAGGATTGGCATGAGCAGTTGCCATTCGTACTATAGGGTTACAGAACCACTGTAAAGAGTCCTACAAGTGCTACCCCCTACTCTCTCGTTTATGGGACAGAAGCTGTATTACCAATCAAAGTGGAGCTAAAATCACTTCGTGTCATTCTAGAAGCTCAGTTGCCAGAAGATAAGTGGAAAAGGGCCAGGTATGAACAACTGGTCACTATTGATGAGAAGCGACTGTAGGCTCTCTATCACCTACAGCTGTACAAAAAGTGCATAGCAAATGCATTTAACAAAAAGGTTAAACCTGTAGCCATACAAAAAGGTGACCTAGTCTTGAAGCAAGTCAGGCTGGCTATCCACGACCCTCGTAGGAAATTCAGACCTAACTAGGAAGGTCTATTCCTAGTTAAGAAGATCCTCTCCAAAGGTGCTGTTCGCATCTCAGACTTGGAAGGCAATGAATTCTCAAAACCTGTTAACCTTGATCGGCTGAAGAAGTATTTTGTCTAGAGCAGGGGGTAAAAAGAAAAAAGAAAAAAGAAAATGAAAAGCCTGATGAGCTAAAAACCTGCATAGGTGGCTCACGTAAAAATTAAGGCAAAAAGAATAACACTTGCTCGATGAGTTGAAAATCCACTTGGGCAACTCATGCAAAAATTAGAGCTCTTAAAAGCAAAAGGAGAGCATTTAAATAGTTGATCAGAAAATCTCACACAAGGCTGGTCAATAACAGAGGATGAGTCTGATGCACATCCAGAACTTCTGTGTTGGTTTTAACATTTTTACATGCAAAATGTTTTAATCTCATTAATGTGAATGGAACACATGTTCATAAACTTAGCCTTAAGTAATACTAGTTGCAAACATAAAGCATTATCATCCTTTATTACATATTATTGCCTAATAATGTCTCGTAGTACAGGATTCAAGCTTGGCGCAATAACTTGACTCATCATCAGTGGCAGATCCAGCTCCGGGAATCTCCACCAACGCTATCTGGCAACAAGGCCAAGTCCTCTCCCCATGCTCCATAAAGCGAGGCACCAGCCTGCCTCCCTTAAACTCTGTCAACCAGGGTATGGTCTATTGATTGCCATATTGATGACAGATCCTAGCAGGACTATAGTGTGTGCATCACCTAAATCCCAGTAGTGGGATGCAATTTATGTAGGTTGTTACAATCACATGTTGTATACGCCACCAGGGATAGCTCCAACTGATCTCGCTCTCAGGTCGGGTCCCCATCCATTCAATCCAACCTTGGAATGACATCATCCTTTCCTCGCTGAAGGCATAGCCCCTCTACATATGGCTATGAGGAAGGTATCTCTGTGGGTCCCCAACCGGCGGCACCATAATCTTAAGCTTCTCTTGAAGCCATATCTGTAACAAAAATAAAATAAAATAAAAGCTTGCTGAGTTTAAAACCTTGCACAAGGCTTCTCAGGTAAAAGTTAGAGCAACTCGCTGAGCTGAAAACCCAAGGGGGTAGTTCAGGCAAAAATAAGGGTCTGAAGCAAAATCAACAGCCCAATGAGCCGAAAACCTTACAAAGGGCAACTCATGCAAAAGTTAGGGCAAAAATGTAACTTTTCTAAGTTGAAAACCTGCAAAGGCGGCTTAGGATTCTTACCTGTAGAAGAAGCAGACTCCCACTAAAGCACTCAGACTGTCCTCGCTTCACTTTATCCAGACTAATGATCATCTCTGCTATGATCATAGGAAAAGGGTTTTGACCCTGCATCATTTGGTCTACGATAGGCCCGATCAGTAAGTCTCCATGGCTGGATGGATCAACAAATAAGAATTGCACCAGTAATCCGAATCCAGCTATCCTCAGCCATGAAGGGGTATCTATCGATTTTTGTCCACATAGCTGGAAGAGAGCAACGACATCCATAGAACCTTCTGTAGCTAAGAGAGACCTTGCAGTGGTAAGGTCAATGTCAAAGGGCCTCATCAGATACAATTCTGCCTCTCCGGTTGACGCACACATCGTCAACATTGCCAACATCTTGCAGGTGACTCCAAGAATAACAGTAAACTCCTCATACATCGGACATAGCTCAACATGCCTGAATTGGAATACATGAACCTCCGGATCCTAGAACTACGCGGTAACATGCAGGAAAGCATTATTAATTGAGACTTGCTGGAAGGTTCTTAAGTATTGGAGTCCAATCTTACTTAACCGACTCCACTCATTATTTCCCCAATAGCAGAAAAGAGCGCGGCAGGCAGACAATGATTGCTGAGTCATTATATATCTAATTTCTATAAAGAAAAGTAGATGAGTTATGCTTTGCCAATAAACATAAAGCATGATGTATTTATAGCACCCAACGACATTGGATTCCATTATTAAATTCAAAAGATACGCAATATAAGCCTTTATCTATTTTTACAGCTAGTACGCAACAACCCAGGCGTACTAGGCACGCAATTGCCAGTCTGTAGCATAGTATTTTACTTTAATACAGAACTATAGAGTTCTGACATCATGCATATAAGAGTCTGATAACGCATCTTCCCTATGCATCATCTTCCCTGGAGTGGCCATCAGGACTAAGACTGTCTGGAACCTCGATGTTATACCGCTCCAGGCGCGCTGTTAGCCAAGCAATCTCTTGCCCCATTTGCTCTGTCATCTGGATGTAGGGATCATGCTCTTCTCGCTTCGTTTGCCTGCTTGATTGCAAATACAAGCACCTAGGCATATAAGTCATGCATTCATGGATTCCCATGTAATTGCATTTCATCATAGGTACTCACCTGGACATCCAACATCTCAGAAGTATGATAGCGGCGCAACCCCATCAATAGCCTGGAAGCATTAGACATGGCATCTCGAGGCACCTGTAAGATCAAAATACATGTTAGACTACTGAAGTCAAAAAAAGAATCAAAACATGCATACTCACATGAGTCGTGTTCGGAGGATCAAACTCAATCTTGCTCCTTGCTGGCACTGGGAAGGAAGTCTCGTAAGGGTGACCAGTCGTATCATATATGAAGATCAGCGGGTTCTGTGGCCATATCAGTTGGCCTTCCACGAAGTCTATCAGACGCTCATGACCCGGGGGCATCTCAGGAGTGCCAGACATCGACACCGGTAGGACCACACCAGCTTCGGAATCACGAGATCTCTTCGAGGTACTGCCACCTTGAGAACTGCTAACACCTGACGAAGCATGACGTCCGCCTCGACTACCATAGAAATCAGACCCTGCTCTAGTCCTACCAGACTGGTCACGCTATCTCTTACATGTGGAAAGCTCCATAGATCCCAACAACCTCAACTGTATGAAGGTGGGGTAATCTACTGGCGAGTCAGAAAGACGCTCTCGCCCAAGAATGTCAGTTAATCCAGCAACTACTTCTGGGTTGGTGTCAGTACAAGCCACCCAAAACATCACTCTTTGTGGTGCAGTAGGCTCCACTCTGCTCTCTGGCCCTAGATGCCAATCCACAACGCGCTTGCTTAGATAAAAGAGCCTACCCTTAAGACTCTCCAACAACATATGCTGCTCGTCTTTACGAATCGAGCTAGTCAAGTACTCCGGCCTCGGGTACATGTTATCCTAGGGATGGGGACGCACCTATTCCAATAACGACGAAAGATTAAGTATCTACTCAAGTATTTCTTGAACCATTTCAATATAGTTTAATGCTAATTAAATTGTTTCTTCTTACCTGATCCTAGGTCAAATTGTTGAGGTATTCCCTCAACTCATCCACTATGTAATCAAGCCTTTGCCTTGGTACGCACTAGGCTTGCATACGCGGGAAGCCGAGAGGTACTCCATGTGGAATTTTGGGTTCTGGCAACAACCCAAACTCATACGCCATGATCTACAAGGTCAACATACACAGTCAACAAGACTCAAACAGACGCTACAGTAACAGAATTAGTAGAATTCTGCTTACCTCTATAACTTGCCAGCAACCAATGAAGCGATCTCTGCATTGTCGACTACAAAGATCTAGTCCCTACATCAGGTGGGCTAGTCCAGCACTGCCCCAATCATATCGCTCAATAGCATCCAGATCGTGGAGGGCCCACAATACTGATATATGAACACTATTTCTAGCGTCATTAAACAAAGTACTCCCCAGCACATACAACAGGAAACTACGAGTATACTGATCCACCGAGATCATCCGACCAAGCCTCTCTGCCAACACTGCTTCATGGAGGTAGTCGTAAGAAATGCTGTGACCTCCTCTCACGTTGGATGATACTCCCAAAAGGTCAAATATAACACCATACAGCCAACAAGGTGATGTCAATTGCGTGTCAAATTGGACAGGCAGGCCCGTATACTCTAACCCAGTAATCCCGGTAAATATCCTCGGGGTAATTGCGACCTCACCTACCGGTAGATGGAAGGTATGGGTGGAGTCCATCCACCGCTCAATCATAGCGGTAATGATAAGTTTGTTGCACCTCTTCTCTACGCCAGTGAAGGAGGAAATATATGGACTGAAGCAGCTACGGTCCACTCTCGTATGAATTTCCAGAGGCAGTTTGGAATACCATTTGAAGACACCTCGGATGTTGCCACTACCGATAACTGTTCGCTCCCTTTACAAAACACAAAATTCAGGTCAGACTTCAAACTAAATTACATAATGCACACAACATATACAGAGGCTCAGAGCTCCTCCCCTTTAACTCTAGATGCACCTATTCACACTTATGAATGCCTAAAATGCCTAAACACTCAAAAAACAGTCGAAATACGTGCATTATGGCCTATTTTCACTACTATGTGGGCCACACATAGACTATATGCGCCACACATAGCAAAAACCCGTACCGAAAATCATGATTTTTACCGAACCGTCTAGAAAAACATGCGCATACCTAAGCCTAACTCTAGCCTAGCACCTAATTTGGGTCAAATACCATCCAAAATGCAAGGAAAATGTCCTAAACACAATTCTCGAGAAAATCACAAAAATTGAAAAATCAAGCTGAGTTACAAAAAACTCACCTTCTCGGGAGGAGCTCGATACTGATGGGAGGCTATGGCAAAGGTTTCAGCAATTGCATCCCAAAGTAGCTATGATGGGTTGTATGCTTGGTTAAAGCATAGCTCGGGACGGATTCCGGATCCCGAGGGGTCGGTTGCATCCTAATACTGGCCATTTCTACAAAAATGCAAACTTTTAGTATGGGGTTTGAGAGGAAATCAAGTTTTGGAGGACAAATGAAATGATTTTTGAATTGGAAGCCCAGAAATATAAAAATTCCAAGCTATGTGTGCCACACATAGGGGAATGCACACAGCATGTAGCAATTTTTGCTAACATGCACCTGCCATTGTGCACTCCTGCTAATGTGTGCCTGGGTCCCACTAAGATGCACATGAAGAATTAGGCCTCTGGTAAAAATTTCAAAATTTTTGGAGGTCGTTTATTCCACCGAGTCCAATTTTCATGACCCGTAGCGTATGAAAAATCCAGAAGATCAGTCAGAAGGCAATAGACTGATGCTCAGAAATTCAGGTATTTTTCTTGGGCTATTTCAATATCAATTTCACTGACAAATTGTTTTCCTAGGTCTGGCAAAGACAAGACATTGATCCAGCAGACGATCAAAAATAGTCAAGCCTTTGACTTCTGGTCAAGCAGTTCACCAGACAGTGTTGCATTCCGATGGAGGGTCCCAAATGTAGACTTTGGAGACAGTCAACACTTAATTTAATGGCACGAGAACAGATCTGACGGTTGATCACCCTGACCCAGTACATGGTCATTCTGGTTCTGCAGCTGAACCGTCCTATCTAGCAGAGATCACAGAGTCAAGCCTTTGACTGCAAAACCCTAACGCATAGGCATCTGAATGCTGATTTCAGATGATTTACTTGCAAGGAAGCCATCGGTCTCGCAGTGGCCACCGGTCAGCCCTGATCAGAATAGCCTGAACGCTGGGCCCCCAGTAATGGAGCTATGATATTTACTGGTCAAAACCATCGACCAGAAATATCAGAGACCCAATAGAGGATCCTTAAAGCCATTTCAGAGATATCTGACATTTATATGATGGCGTGAGAACAGACCCAACAGATGGTCATCCAGGTCCCGTAGTTGACCACATGATGCAGCAGTGATCACGGAGCCAAGCCTTTGGTCCCCAAATCCTAATGCATAGGCATTTGAATGCCAACTTCAGATGATTTACTCGCGGCGTTGCCATCAGTCCCATTGAGGACCATTGATCAACCTTGGTCATCTAGCCTGAGCATCAGGCTCCCAGTGGTAGAATTGGGATTATCAGGTCAGCATTGATCTCCCAGCCCGAGTACCGGGCTCCCAGTGGTAGAATTAGGATTTAAGCCTCAACGCGAGCACCCCCATAAGTCTCAGCATAAGCATCAGGCCTCAACATAAGCATCGATCAGGTATGATTCCTACTCCCTGTGAAAAGTCATGTTATGATCAGATCTCATTTTAATGGCTTACGCTTATGTCACCTCAAAATGATCCTGATCAAGGGGCAAACTGTTGACCCTGACTTTCCATGCTCGTGCAATTTCAGGCTTATGTTGATTCAGATCAGTTCTAGTCCTCGATATCGACCTCGATTAGGCACATAGGCCTCTGAGACTTCCCCTATGTATTCTGGTGCACAGAACACCTCAAAGCTGGTGGGGCCCACCATAGCGCCTGGCGGGACTTGCCACTCTCATTTTCTTATTTTGAGTGTTCTGTACATAAAAAACACTCTTCATTATTGCCAACAGAAGGCAAACCACTCGAAATGCAAAATATTGCATTTTTGGCACTCGACACTATTCACCATAAATAGTGCACCAGTGGGACCCACCACCTTTACTAGCTATTCTGGATGCTCTGTACACACAGAGCATGCCTTATTACTGCCTATGCATGGTAAGATACATAGAATGCAAAATATTGCATTTTGAACTTAGGTCACTATTCATTATGAATAGTATACAGGTGGGGCCCACCACCTCTGTTAGCCTATTCTGAGGGTTCTATACGTACAAAACACCCTCCACATATTGCCTACGCTAGGCACAACGCTTGGCACTGCAAATGCCACTATCCGGGCTCGCTACGCTGCGGGGCCCATTAAAAGTACCAATGGGGCCCGTTGCCCCTGAAAGCCTATTCTGTGTATTTTGTGCATACATAATACATTTCACGCCTGCTTACGTATGGTAGAATATATAGAATGTAAAATATTGCATTTTGAACCTAGGTCACTATTCATTATGAATAGTACATAGGTGGGGCCCACTTTTCCCCCATTGGCCTATTCTGTATATTTTGTACTTACAAAATACACTTCGCCGCTGCCTTACTTAAGACATACCTCTATGGTATTGCAAATGCCACATTCTGGGACCACTGCGCTGTGGGGCCCACCAGGCATTAGTAGGGCCCGCTACCCATTATAATCTATTCTGAGTGTTCTTCTCGCACAGAACACATCCCATCTGCTGCCTTACTCAAGGCAAAGCGCTTGGCATACTGTTTGCCACCTTCTAGGCTCTTTTATGTTGTGGGGCCCATTAAGGTACTATTCACTATGAATAGTACATAGGTGGGGCCCATCACCCAACTTAGCCAATTTCGAGTGTCCTGTACACACAGAACACATTTTCACTAGCGCCTATGCGAGGCATGACTCAGGGCATCGCGAATGCCACTTTTTGGCTCTAATGGCTTGTTGGGCCCAAAACGAGCCCATTAAGCCAAAACTCGATGTTCGGGGCCGAATTTGAGAAAACTTATAACTGTAAAGTTTCTCGGAACGTTGAATACTACTTGTTTGACATATAGCTCACATCTCATTTAGCCCGTACGGACCAGAGCACATAGCTACATGCGGTGCACATAGCTACATGCGGTGCGCATAGCACTATGCGCACCGCATATTGCATAGTAAAGACGTTTGGTCGGGAGCCTTCTCGGGACCGAATTTGGAAAAAATTTGTTCTACAAAGTTATTCCTTACATCGAATAACACTGATAGAGCTCAGGGTGCACCCCCGAAGTGACTATAGTGGACCCCACACGATGGGTTCCAAACTATATGCTACGCATATAGACCTATGTGCGCAGCATATAGGCTATGTGCCGCGCACATAGCCCTATATGTGGTGCACATAGTTTTAAAATTTTTCAAATCCGGGCAAAAATTACAAAATTACCACGCCCAAAAATTTCTTTATAAATATAGAGCTCGAGGTAACATTTTAGGGATCCCGAATTTGCTCCTGAAGCAACCTAAAACTTTGCCAAAATAATTTTAAAATTAACTAAACACTTAATTAATTTTTCTTAGGGATTTAGAGACAAATTGGCTCTAGTTAGGCTCCCTAAACACGTAAGGAAGCAAGATCAAGGAAGAAGACCTACTGCTAAGAGGTAATTTCTTCATTTTTCTTCTGTTTTTGAAGGTATATGCACCACATACATACTTATGTGCACCACATGTAGCTCATGCGTGGCGCACATAGGGCTATATGTTACGGATATAGCCCCCAAATTTCAAAGAAAAGGCCATTTTTCTCCCGATTTTCACCAGTTTTCCTCACGATCTGGCCATTTCAGTGATGTTTAAGGCCTTCTCATGCTTTAAATGTCCTCGATCTGCCTTAAAACAAGCCAGATTTTAAATAATTTTAACTTTAAATTATTTTTACGTGTTGGATGCAAATCCACGAAGCAAAACCCTATTTTCAGGTCCGATCTACCTAGATCGGGGTCGGATCTAGGGTTTCTGCTTAAAAATCTTTAGTTTTCCTTTGATTTTTAAAACTATGTACGCTATATATACATCTATGTGCTCTACACATACCCTATGTGTGGCACACATAGATCTATGTGCAACGCACATAGATCCCGATTTTCACAGAAAAACTCGGTTTTAACCCGAACCGCTTCGGTTTTGAATTTTCCAGTGACTCCAGTAGCTTTTCCAT
>CANYBF013687822.1:0-15756 GCA_948192965.1 Dalechampia spathulata
AATAAAATATCATAATATTCTCTCTCTCTCCATCCACTTTCACTACATTCCAAAAGACTTTTTCCAAATACTCATACTTCTTTTTCTATTACCTATACACCAATATTTAATTTCCTTTTACTTTTTCCATCTTTCCATACCAAATAAAATAAAATTTCTAACTTCCATATCATCAATTCTTATTATTTAATTTCCATTTTATTTACACCTCATCAATCTAATTTTCAATTTCTTATCATTAACATAATATTTATAATTTTCTATCTCAAAATGCATGTTTTTTCCATAATTCCACATCATCACTTAATTTTATTTTTGATCGTATAAAGGGTAATTTCATCACCCGAATCACTCATACTTTTCACACTAAATATGAGGATGTGACAAGACAGTACATTCCAAACTCAAAAGGCACATTACAAGGCCATGCTAGTGGCATCCCAGACTATTGAAGACTGTAAAGCAATTTATATTAAAGTAGCACAGTCTCTGCAGTCAGCATCTCAGACAATAAAACCCACTTTGTCAAGATCATCAGTAAAAAAACAAAAGCACAGTCTCAAAGAAAAAGTCCATCAACTACTTCTTTAAGCTCATCATCATCTATATCAATAGTATTATCATCGTCAACAAAAGCTGAAGACTCTGACACTGATTATTGTCCAAGTAATGAAGTTGACTGTTATGGTATTCTACCTCATGTAAAAGATAAAAAAGAAAATAAAGAAACGAAAAAATAAAAAAAAGAAAAGAAAAAGAAAAAATAAAAAAAGAAAAAGAAAAAATAAAAAAAGAAAATGAAAAATTAAAGAAAGGAAAAGAAAAAGAAAAATAAATTTGTATTTTTATAATAAGTGCTCGACAAGATACTATTCATCAACAGCAAAGATGCCCGATAAATACTATTCATCAACAATGAAAGTTGTCTGACAAGGCACTGTTCATCAACAGTATAGATTCCTCCTCTGCTTTCTATAAATAAAGACTCTCTCTTCCATTTTAAACACTTATCACTTCTTCCCTTTCTCATATACAAACTCTCTCAACCTATCCTCTCCTCTCCTCTCTCCTCTAAGCCTACCCCCTTCTTATCTTAAAGTTGTAACAACTCTCTCATAAGTACAACACCATTCCTACCTTTTTCCATTTTCTTTCTTTCTTCATCTTCTTCTCCCCTTCTATTTTGTATTCAAGTATTTTCAAGTTTAAATTGCAACATGTATTTTTATATTAATAAAATCTTCTTATTTCTTATACATCTTTCTCTTATAATATTATTTTATCTTTGATTTCGAGATGATCAATATTAGATCTTATAGCTTCGTCTAAATCTAGATGATCTTCATATGATTCTAGATCAAGATCTGGTACTATGACCTATTAAAAACAATTGGCTGGTTCAACCACCTGATTTTTAAAATATTTCTTTTATATTTTATTTTGGATGATCAAAGTCGAATCCACTAGTCTTTGACTAAATCTGGATGAAAAATATATGATCTTATATCAGATCTGATAAAGAGACTAAATTATATGGATAAATTTATTGTCTTAAGTTTATTTGTTATATTTTCTAATTTTTATTTATTTACTGTAATTTATAGATTTATTTTTTATTTTATTGCATTTCAATATTATTGTCATTATATAATTAATTACTTAATTTTTCTTGGCATTTTATAATTACTTTAAATTATTAAGAGTATGCTTAATATAAATGGTATATTGGCTGGTAACTCGATCTGCAGTGCTACTGGAGTGAAGCAAGAATTTCAACCCTGATGGTCTGGTGTAACAATGCCACGTACGAGAACTAAATAAAATACATATTAAAATTTCAAACAATTAATTATATATGCTTCTTATTTATTACTCTTGCTTCTTTTATGCTTATCTTATATGCTTCCTTTATATTTGTTGTATGGGTTTATGTTTTGTTGGTGTATATATATATATATATATATATATAATTCAGTTCTATTTTGAGTTTTCATAAAAAAAATAAATCAAATCAAAATTATTAATTTTTAAAATTTAAAATTGAAATCAAATTTGAAAATTATAAAATCAAACCAACATGAAAAATCAATTCATTTCAATCAAATTTTTCAGTTTGAGTCATTTAATATTTACCCCTAATTATTTTATTATTTGTATACTTGTTTTTTGTTCATTGGAGATATAAAAATCAATAGACCACATAACCGGGGTGATTTTCTCCTTTAGCATAATAAAGAGATTGAATTTTAATTTCTAAACTTCTCTTCATTTTAAAAAAAAGGAATAATATTAATTTTTAATTATATATTATCTTTATCCTAGTATCATAGACTTATAATTAGTTTCACATATTAACAAAATGTGATTATTGTAGTTGAAATGGTGTGTTTTTTTCTATAATATCCTTAATTAACATGACATAATTTGAAGTTTTAATGTATTATTATTGGTAATTAACATTTAAGATAGAAAATGAAAATATAAAATCAAAAATTTTATTAAAATATACTTAATAACAATACAAATTAAATTAAGATATCATAAGGATTTTCAATACTAAAAATAATTTTAAAAAGAAAAAATATATATATATTATTTTATGATGAATTAAAAATATATATTATTTTAACGAATTTTTATGTCTTTGAGATATTTTAATCTCAACTTGAATAAGAGATTTGCTTAAATTTGCCAAATCATCATAGAGCACCTTTTTTTTTGTGTAATTTGCCTCGTGCATTTTCCCTCCAAGGAATAGCTGATGAGCCTAGTCAATAATACGTCACGCTTGAAACAAAGATTCAATTTTTTGTCCAAGATTTACGACCCAATTAACAATTCTGTTCTCTCACGATTTCATAACATCGTTTCCTTGTTGAAATCATGCAAACGAACCTCTGAAATCTCTCAACTCCACTGTTTTATGATCAAAACTGGTTTAGATCAAGACCCTTTTGCTACCAGTAAGCTTCTTGCCTCGTCCATGCAAGACCTCAATTATGCAGCTTCCATCTTCAAAAGTATTCAAAACCCCAATCTTTTTATGTTCAATACAATGCTTCGATGCTACTCTATTGGTGGTAACCCAAAAGAAGCTTCTGCTGTTTTCAGGAACCTGAGGGCTCAAAGTACTGAACTTGATCAGTTCTCTTTCATTACGATTCTTAAGGCTTGTGCACGTCTACTGGCTGTTAAGGCTGGTGAAGGGATTCATGGAATTGTGGTGAGATCTGGGTATTTGATGTTTATCAATGTAAAGAATACCCTTGTACATTTATATGGTGTCTGTGGCCGAAGCTGGGATGCACGTAAAATGTTTGATGAATTTCCTCAATTGAATGATTTGGTTTCTTGGAATACTTTGATGAGTGCTTATTTACATGCATCTCAGCCTGCTGTGACCACAAAATTGTTCAGGCAAATGTTTGGGTGTGGTTTTAGAGCGAGTGATTCCACATTGTTAAACGTCTTGTCTGCTTTTGCTTATCTAGGAGATTCAACTGGAGGACAATTGGTACATGGTCATTGCATCAAGATTGGATTTTGTTCAAAACTCAACGTTATCACTGCGATGATTGAAATGTATGCAAAAACAGGACATATTGATTCAGGACGTAGAATTTTTGATGGTCTTTCTGAAAAGGATGTTGTTCTATGGAGTTGTATGATAGACAAGTATGCAAAGATTGGGATGCTCGACCAAGCTGTAGCTCTACTGCAACTCATGAAAGTTGAAGGAGCGAAACCGAATTCTTCTACGTTGGCAGGGTTGCTTGCAGCTTGCGCTTCCTCTGGATCGATAAAACTAGGCCAGTGTCTAAGCCAGTATGTAGAAGAGGAGGGAATAGACGTGGATGCAGTTCTTGGAACAGCTTTGATTGACATGTTTGCTAAATGTGGGTTTTTGAACAAAGCTGTTGAAGTTTTTGAGAGAATGGAGAGCAAGGATGTAAAATCTTGGACGGCTATGATTTTAGGATATGGAATTCATGGCCAAGCAAGAAATGCTGTTGCTTTGTTTTATAGGATGGAGGAGGGATTAGTGCCTAATGAAGTTACTTTCTTGGGAATTTTGAGTGCTTGTAGCCATGGTGGGTTGGTTGCAGAGGCAACGGAGTTTTTTGAGAGAATGGTTCAAGCATATGGCATTTTACCAGGGATTGAACACTATGGATGCATAATTGATCTTTTAGGTCGAGCAGGCTTGCTAGAAGAAGCACATGATCTCATCGAAAGATTGCCCATTTGCAGCGATGCTACCGCTTGGCGGGCGTTACTAGCAGCCTGCCGAGTTTATGGAAATGTGGAAATAGGGGAATGTGCGAAGAAAATGCTAGTTGAAATAGGCGATCAACACCCTACTGATTCAATCCTGCTTTCTAATACTTATGTAATTGTTGGAAGATTGACAGACCATAGCAAGTGGCAAGATGGAGAAGAAGAGAGAATGAATGCAAGTAACATATTTAATAATACATCAGGTGGAAAGAAGGGAGTGGCTCTGAAGGAAACTGGACGCAGCTATATTGAAACAACAGCAATAGCTGGTTAGAACATAACAGAAATCAAATATTTCTATAGTTTATTTTTGCTTGAAGATCAGATACTACAAACTCAACATATATTGATTTTTATGGTTCCTGTCTATTACTTGAAACATGCCACCAAAAGAAACTGTGGCTTTGAAATAAATTCATTCCACGAGAGGCATTAGCTTTGTATATCTCTGTTTCTTTGCTTCCATCCTTTGAATTACATCGAAATCAGCCATTAGATGAAAGAAAACAAATGGGGAAGAGACTTGTCACATTACTCAACAATACACTTCCCTTTATCCTCTGCCATGCATACTGTCACTTGGTCCATATGCAGACCATACTCCTCACTCAAAACTTCACTGGATTATTATGGGGGAAAATAAAAAAGAAATGGAATTTACAGTTTCCAGGGAAGAATGCAAGGATAATAGACAATAAAGTCAGTCCATAAGACAAGCCTACTTGAGAAATAACTCAATTCAACTCAACTATAGCTTTAATCGCAAAGTTATTTGGGATCGGTTGTAGGGATTCTTTTCTCTGCTTGAGAAATAAATGGAGAAAAAAAAAGTGCATACTAATCTGTATCCCGTATGCTGTGCTGTTCGCATATCCTGGTTCCATTTTCTGTCCACCAATTTTGTGCTTGTTGCTCTGTGAAGTGGTTTCGACTGTGCAAGATAATTTGAGATGTTAAGTGAATAAGATAAATTGAGGTTCTAACACAATGAGACTAGCAGCAGAATGACCAACTGTTTTCAATATGATGCATTTTCTGAACTGTGATATATACAGAAACTCTGCTCTTCATGCCTAGACGGCATCTGACCATTTGAGAATTGAACCATTCCGAAAAAGTCCTTAACTATTCATATTTTTCTTAAGAAAAAAATGAATTTGCCTACATACTTTATCATTATTGAACTTCAAAAAGAAATGCAAATTAAACGAAGAAAAATGTTTTTCAAGTAGTGTTATCTGCTAAAAGAAAAAAAGATACTATGCACTATCTAATTGTTACTTTTTTAATTATTTGTTTTTTGTTGAAGAAAGTTACAATCCAAATCCTTCTGAATTGATATCATTTTTTAATAGATTCGACATCTTCTTTCTTGACTAGTAATGTTATTTAACTTTTTCTAATAAAAACTCTTTATAATTATTTATGAAAACACTATTTTATAACACGAAGAAGAGATATTTGAACCTATTTTTTTCAATTGTGAAAGATTTTTAATTTGTTCTATTATACAAAATCACTTAAATATCTATGTATTGTGAAAACGAAGCTCGGCATGAGCCACGGAGCAGAATTCTACATTTCATAAACCAAGCATCCATGAATTCCAATGTATTTACTACTGCCACTTGTGTGTGCGTGTGTGTGTATGATAGGAAGAACTGGAATGGTGAAAGTATGTCATCCTGAAATTCACCGACAAAACTACTGACAAACAATGATTCAATCTAAAACAGTATCAAAGTAATCAGAAACAATTTATGGAATTTAACAAAAAAGTAGGCATGTTAATTTTGTTGACCACTAATATTGCAGGATGGTATCAATACCTGAAACGAATCCGCTTGAGTTCATTAGAACCACCTGGCAAAGATGACAAAGTGATGAAAACGCCTGTTTCAGCTTGTATCACCCACTGTGGTTTATCAGACTGAGTTTTGGTTCTGTACAACATTTGATGATATGCTGAATTGCCGTTGGACTCAATATCAGGAGAGAGATCACTTGACGATTCACTCTCATTGGGTGATACATTATGACCACTGAAGAAAATTTTAGCACTAGAACCTGAAACTGGACCGGAACTCTGCCATTTGGGTAGTTTTTCAGCCATCTGCTTCAACTGCAAGACACATTGGTCCCAAAATGTTAGTGAAAGTTTCATACAGAAATTCCAGATATCTTGTCAGGATGATGAAATGGCGATGATCAGCTCAATGACAAAAAACTTAATCCCTCAAGAACATGGTTGCCAAAACTGTTTCTTAATGCTAAACTTGAGTCTCTTTTTACATACTAAAATATAAACAATGATGATGAAAATTGCCAAGAGCAGGAATTCGGCAGTGCTGGAAGCTTTGTATGTTTAGACACCCTTTAACTATACAAATACCGTATTACATCTAAGTTCCATTTTTTTGCATTATTGTTCTTACACAACATGTTTTTCCAGTCTTTCTTCAACCTCATAAGCATGTAGCTGGTTGTGGATGTATGCGCATGCCTTAGCTCATCTGTCTACTTCATTAAGAATCATGATATGGTAATCAAATTGAATATGCAATGTCATGAACCAAACACATAGAAACATGCTCGTTAACAAATAGAAGCCATCTGCCTACTCAACGAGTCTTTTCAGTATTCAATAACTTCAACTGATTGTTTTATAAACAAAGGTTGTGTTTAGTAAAACTAAAAATCAAGTATTGAAATTTAAGTGCAAAATAATGCAAGTTCTGAAATTTTTAAATGTTTTTGGACTTAATTGAATAAATTTTGTTTAATTGTCTTATTAAATCTAATTTAAATTTAATAAATGTTCAAAAAATTAAATTAAACAATAAGTCATCTGTGAAGATGACTTATATTTTTTGTATTGAACACATAATTTACTCCCTATTTATACAACATTAAATCTACAAAATAGGAAGTAATCTAAATAAATCAAATCAAATCTACCTATAATCTCTGAGCTAATAGACATGATCCCTAATATACAAATTGCCTAATTAACAACTTTCCTAGTTAATATTATCAAACAGCACAAACTTGAAATTGTAATCAAAGAAGACAATAATACCAAAGATCTAAGACCAATCAGGCAGCTTGTTTCAAATAAAAAATGGAAAAAGAACAAAACCAAGAAACTTCGATCCAACCTGAGCAGTAAGAGACTTGATAACTTCCTTGGCAGATTTTTGTTTTGCAGCTTCATCCGCAGCTATTGCCGCAACCTCTTTAAGTTGCCGTGACTTCCTTTCAAGTTCAGCTTCAAGGCGATGGGATTTTGTAGCAAGATTTTCGACCTACAAAGTATTTCCACTCAAATTCAATAGCCATAATTTTGATGAACTTAGCAAGTCGTATGACAGAAACTTTACTTAAATTTAATTGCCGAACAAGTCAAAAGCTTTTATCAAATTTAAAATTGCTGCAAATCCAATTATGTAATTCAAAAGGTTGCCAGAGGTAATTGTTGCCAAGGTCCAGAAGCTATATTTAGCAAAGTTGCAGCTATTGAAATAATTCCACAAAATAATACAAACAGCTAATGGAGTTGATACTCATCCATGTTTAGTGGGAATCTTTTCATTTTTAGTTTTGATACTTCTATGGCCACACTATCATTTCGAAAAATCTTATGCTTTGCCCAAAATTGTCATTGATGCATGAAATATTTTTAAAACCCAGCAGAGAAGTTTGACCAAACTTGGCAATTATCCTAAAATTTAGCTCCAAAAGTAGTGACACAATTCACTATAAATATAAGTGGCTTCCTTCAAGCATAGCCTTCATCTTGGTCCTCGATCTTTTCTCTTAGATTCCACTCTTAAAGTGTTTTCAATACGAGATACAATATAAGTTTTCCGCTTGATATGTTAGAGGAAAAGGAGGACACGTTCACTAAGAAAGCACTAATTCTGTAAATTACCTGTGCCCTTAGACTAGTAATTTCATCATTTAAGTTGTCATGCGAGTTCCTTGAATCATCAAAAGAAGAATTAGGTGAAGTTGCCCTTCCTGGAAGAGGAGGTATTGCAAGAGGTGGCATTCTAAGACCAGATGGATTTGGAAAAATTTTCTTGGAAGTTCCACGTAAAAAACATGATATTTTTGATGTATCAAAGCCCCCTAGCTGCCCATCTCCATTTAGAAATGGAAAGATTAGACTAGTATCCGATGCAGATCTTCTATCACGCCTTGATGGCCATCTTTCTATTTGACTGACAGACTCCACAGAAGAAATTCTGGAATGTTGTGCTTTTAATTTGGGAACCAGAGTTTCCCTGTCTGCTACCTCAATACTTCTTCTATTTATACTTCCGGCTGGAGATTTAGGAACTCGAAGAACAGAACCAGGTTCTGTAGCCTTCTTTAGCTTATTGAAACAATCATCACAGACCCTATGTGGCTTGTTCATGTTTGGAGCTAAGGAAGCTTTCAGTGATTTTCTACTGCTGCATGCTTTGCAAAAGACCAGACCGCAGTTGTAGCAATTGTGACGTTTTCTTCTAAAGCCAAAAGCATTACGGCAACTAGAGCATACTGAATGATCAGTACCAGATACCCATTTATGAAGGCATATGATGGCAGTAAAATTTGAACCACATGCTATAGCCTTCACTTGCTTATCCTTTAGAAAATCAACAACTGTAGGTGTACTTCTATCCTTGTGATCCCCGTGGCCTAATTGCCCACGCGCACCCTTCCCCCATGTATAAACCTCAAATTTGGAAGTCAAAACTGCAACATGATAAGAACCACAAGCAATCTCTTCAACAAATTTGCTTGCAATTTTACCTTCAACAATAACGGGAACCTTTCCAGTAGATCTAGGACTTCCAAGTTGTCCATAAGAATTACTTCCCATTGTATATACTCGTCCTGTTGTTGTTAGCGCAAGTGTGAGATTATGCCCACATGCTACTTGACAAACATTTTCATCACCTAATGCAACTACACACTCAGGAAAAAGTCTAGGTTCTTCATCACCATGTCCAAGACGGAATTTATCTCCATCCCCCCACGTGAAAAGTTTACTAGATGAAGGGCTACCAGAAGTTCCTGGACTAGATGCTTCAGTTGTCACTTCAACAACGGCAGCAGTGTGCCAAACACCACAAGAAACCCTTGTCGCTCTTAGTCCTCTTAAGGTTTCCACTTCTCGTGGAATACTTGCATTGCCATGATCGCCATGACCAAGGGCACCAAAAGTTCCATCTCCAAATGTGAACAACTGGCCAGCAGATGTCACAAGAGCAGTATGCCAAGGTCCACACGATATATGTGATACATGTAAGCCCTCCATGTCACCACCTATTCTTTTAGGTATCAAATAACTAGTGTCACTTCCATGCCCAAGAACACCACAATTGTAAGCACCGTCACCCCATGTGTATAGATCCCCAAAACGTGTAACAGCACAAGTGTGGTACTCTCCACATGCTACTAATTCAATATTTATGCCAGCCAAGGTTTCTATAAGCTTTGGGTGTGGAACATTTGATTCTTTGCCATGGCCTAGCCTGCCTCCTGACTCTCTCCCCCAACTGAAGATTTCACCTTGTTTAGTGACCAACACTGCATGCTTGCCACCACAAGCAATATAATGGACATCCAGGACAGCTTTGGACTCCAATGCCTTTGGCAGAAGTACGTCCAACTTGGAATTAGATGAATTCTCAGTAATGTGCACACCACTACCAGCAGTTCCATCTCCAATTCCTTCTCCCCAAAAGAAAACATCACCTAGAGCATCAAAGTCTTCAAGGTAGGAACCTTGGCTAGATGAGCTTACACAACTTGATAAACTGACTCGAACAGTATCTGATGTAGAGGTACGACAATTTGAGTTGTCTGCACATGCAGCATTTAGTGAGCTAAAAGGACTTGGACCTGGACTTGGACTTGGACTTCTATCTGTAGCAGTAAGTGAAATTATATCAGAGAATGCCTTTCCGAGTCGATTTGATGGAATACTCTCAGAAGAACATCGACTTCCACGACCATCTCCTTGCACTGAATCCTGTTGCCATTTGCAAGGCAAGATAGAAGAAAACAATGTAGTTGTAAATGCTCCCTTCACTCATGTTTCATAGGAGAAATAGCTGCAAATACTTGATAAACACTCAAAATTAATTAGAGATAAAGACTGATACGGACAAAAGGTGAAATTGATGGGGAATGCCTTCGTGTACGAGTTTGTGGACTATTTAATGATGAACTTTCACTTCTGGATTCTATTCTCCACTTCTGTTGGTAGCTATTACGATTTATTAATGCCTTAAGGCCAACAAACCAAACTTCAGCCTCATCTTTGTCTTTACATATCTGCCCATATCAGTATCAAAACCCAGACAAATTAAATAAAGATGTTGATCTTATTAATTAATCTATATAATTTTTTACCAATAAACTAACAATATCAGTTTATTTAAATGCCCATAAAAAACACAAAAATGAGTTGTCATTGCCGAAAAGAAACTGAAAAGACATACCAAGTCC
Organism: Dalechampia spathulata; assembly: GCA_948192965.1. Taxonomy (NCBI): domain Eukaryota; kingdom Viridiplantae; phylum Streptophyta; class Magnoliopsida; order Malpighiales; family Euphorbiaceae; genus Dalechampia; species Dalechampia spathulata. The sequence continues at coordinate 10,783 of CANYBF013687822.1, forward strand.
AATGACCTATCATTATACAAAAGAGAGAATGATTGGTACTGCTTTTCCGGCCGAGGATAGCGCTGAAAAATTGCCTACAAGACAGTAGCCCCTTCACCATATTTTTGTAATATTTGAATACAGAATAAGTAAACCTTATGGAAGATGGATCCAAATCCATTAAGGGATAAAAAACATGCAACATTTTGGCTAACGGTAAAACATAGCCAAATATTATCAACAAAAACTCTCAAGTGCAAATTCCTCTATATAATGTTTTGAACTAATGCACAAACGGACATGTTTTTGACATGTTAGGTATATGTATTTAATTGATTATTCAAGAACCTATCCTTCAAAATTTTCTGAAGAGACTTGAAATTCTACAAACTTACAGTGCGCTGTCCAGGAATAATCTTGTAAACTTGACTAAGTTTTAATTGCTTCTCTTCTTTCCCGGAGTACCATATCAAATGAGACTCATCCTAGCAAACAGCCACAACATGAGTCAACAGAACAGGTAACTGAAAGTCCAAAAGTTTATCTTTAAAGAGATTAAAAATTAAATACATTATTGAGAAAGGCAATGGTAATTCAAAAGGAAAATTTTATTTTTTAGGGAAAAAGTATCACAACAAGCTACATGATTTTTCTAATGGACCAGCTTACAATAGCTTTATTGAATTTCGGCTTTCACCCTTTGAAGCAATAGGAAAAATTCCTCTTATGACTCATTAAAGTGATTCATGAAAATTTTCTTTTACATGTTCAAATAGCATAACATTACTTGATCTAAGAAACATTGACACTTGGTCTCATTATGCAAAATCATGAATTGCACATTTCTAACACTAACGTTTATGTATGAAAATATAGTATGACACCGTTCAATCTGAAAACATGAGGCAGTCTGGCCTTATTGAGCGCCATCCAATGAAGAAGTGGATCACTAATAGGGGACTTTTGACACTAAATATTGTGTACATACAAAAACATTTTTTTAATGCTCTGTTTTGTGGAAAATAGTCTGAAAAGGAAATGCTTTAAAAGAAATAAGGGCATAATTGAGAATTGATCATTAAAAATCATTAATATGATACCACATTGAAAAACATGTGAGCAAATCAAATGGCATGTAATGAAGTAGGTTGGAATTTGGCAAAACCAATTTATTGTGTATGAGGGGTTCAACCCATTTATATGGTCATTTTTATGAGTTTGGTCCTAAAGTTCTTATATGGTAACAAAATTAAAGATGGTTTAATGATCAAGCAATCCTAGATTAGAAAGTAAGTACCCATATGAAAAAGGAATTTGACCTAACACTTTCTGTAACCTATAGAGTTCTCCAAGAAGGTGTTTCCTTGTCAACTACAAAATTTAATTTTAAAAAATGGGAAAAGAATTTTTTTAAGAAAAATAAAAATTGCTACATACACTAATTCACTGAATCATCAATTATTAACAATTAGAAAGTCACAACCACCACACTTTACCTCATTTTATAGGTTTTCTATCTTTTGCAGCAAGAAAAGGAAACTTACAAGTACTATTTCATCAAAAAAAATTTATCATTCTATAGGAAGTACCCTAAAAGATGTCATTCTTTAGGAAGTACCATTTCGCAAGAGAACATTTCTTGTAAAATAATGATAATGTATTGTCCATAGCCTACACAAGTAGTGCAAGCTTGGATATGGGGTTCAAACCCAACTTCCCTCTATAAATTTATGAACATGCATGAAAGTGGTGGGATGCTACACAATTTAGATGAACGTGGTGTTGGCTCTTCCTTTTGGATTCATACTCAAAATAACGTTGTTGGCAGTTGGGCTCTTGGAATGAGGTTGCTTGTTACAAAAAAAAAAAAGAAAGACTTACTTTTGTATTCACTACGACTATACTATGCCAAAGGCATAACCAGGCTGACTGCAGCTTGAGTTGACACTAAAGAAAACCTGCCCGCAACAACGAAGCACCCTTTCTAGTGCAAGAGTTAGACCACACATTGAAGAAGCTTTAATAGCGTTTGGTTTTCTTGGTGTTTCCACATTGTTAGGACTAATTATGTGAAACATTTACAATCTCTTACCAAAATTAGCACTTCAATCCATGAAATTTTAACCATAAAGAAAAATTACACTTGCCATAATCACATTGTTATACGGCCTCAAAATCCTTTCAAGCCTATCTAAAACCCTGAAACATACCATTACCATCACGTTTAATACAGCTCTAAACCGCATTCTTTACATTAAACTATCAATTTATCTATCCAATACGAAAAAAAAGGAGAAAAGCAAAGAAAGAATTGCTTCTTAACAGAGGAAAAAAAATGCAAAAGGTTGTTTTCATCCCATGTCATTTAACTAGCTAGGATACAAAAACAACATGACAAGCAAACTTACATTTGAAAGTTGAAAAGGACAAAACTTCGGCTTTCCTCTGCGCCCATATTTGAGCAAACACGCCCCTTTCTTAAGTGATGTAATGGCCTAAAAGAATTAGCATCAAGATATAAAAACCAAAAAAGAAGAAAAGATATCAGATTCGGAGGTAACCATTGCCAGCCAGCAAAAACACCATAAACAGACTGATGGTGACTGTTTATTCAGCATCCTAATACGAACAAGGGTTCTATACATATGGCTAGCTCATCATTCAGTATACACACAGGGTAGAGCAAGGAATTGACTTAAGGGGAAAACTTTTAACTAAAAATATTATATTAATTACAATAGTAATATATATCTATAATGGTTCGGAATGCAATAAAGCATAATACTAACAACCAAAACGAGGAACCTGAATTCCACCATTTTGCATGATTTGAAAATATTCATCATAAGGGAAGCACCGGGTAGAGCGCAAAGGGAGACAAGACGACAAAAGTTCAAACGAAAGAAAATTGGATTTAAGAACCTGGTCGATATCCCTGTCTGAACGACCAACTCGCTGAGTGTCAGCCATTTAAGTCGCTGTATTTGTATCAAAAAAAGAGCCAAAACCGATGCCCATTTGAAGACTTCCGCCCTCTTTACATCAGAATTCACCTCACATTTTTTCTTACGATCAACAATTCTCAAAATCTGACCCATCAATAATTCTCATTTCTTGATTTTAACATCCGAACCTTGATTCTACTGTTAGTACTAATAACATTAAATTCAACGCTAAACACGACTTAACTGAGAAAAAAACGTACAAAAAGAAAGAAATCAAGGAAAAAAGCCTTAGATTATCCGTTGTTAAGCTCTCAAACAGCTCAAATTTTCACCTTTTCTTGAATTAATCTCAGCACATGAGTTTAATCTTTCCCTAAATAATCTTCAAATTTTTCTTCAAAAATTCTAAATCCAACGCAACATCCAGATCAAAATCTGTGCGAAAAAGAATAATAATAAATCAAGATTTTAACAAAAACGAATTTAAACATCGAGAAAAACTTGATCGATTTAACTTTACATCTGAGTGTAGAAAAGTATCTGCGGAGAGAACTTCTGAAACCTACAAAAATCGACAAAAATGTGATCCGATCAGAATTCTGAGAAGGAAAAAATGCTAACGTGCGCGCCCTGCAACAGAGAAAATGGTGAATCTTGGCGATCAAAACTTCTGGCAGTTGGAATTTTTTTAATTTTTTATTTTTCTCTCCTGAATCTAACAAAAGGCCAAAAGGATAGATTCTAACCAACACTGCGTCGTTTTTCCAGAATGACACGTAGGCACACATTTAAAATCCATTCAATCTGACTTTAACGAATTTAATAACTATATATTTTCTGAAAAATAATTTTATAATAATAATTAAATGTAAATATATATTTGATAAGCTAATAATTAAAAATTTATTTAATTATGGATTCTTGAGATAAAATTATATCTATATAAAATTCCTATAATTAACATTGATTTAAAACATAAAAAATTATATTACAATCATACACTAAAATCAATAATTTTAAAATATTCATGAAAGTTTAACTTTAAAAAATTTATCAATATTTATATATTTATATAATTATAAATAGTTAATGAATTATTGCTATAAAAATGCAAAATTGTGCTATTTTTTTTGTAATCTTAAACCAAATTTCTAATTTTTATAATAATAATTAAAATTGAAATTACCATTGAATGTTTATTTATTTTTTAATTGACATTGGCAATAAGCAAATGTCATTACTAAAAATCCAAAATTTTTATATAATTCATATTTTATAATTTTAGTTAGAAAAAAGAAATTCAAAATTTACGTTTACATATAAATAATTTTTAAAATATTGTTAATTGTAATTCTGTAGAGTATATTTTAAACAATCGTTCATTATTTTAATGTTTTATATTTCAAATAAAAGAAAATAAATTAAAAGATTAGCATTCAAATTATGTACATAAGTTATTTTATGAAATTATTTAGTTAATATAAATTTTTGGCATTTTATCAAAGTTTTAAAAGTTATAAAGAATTGAAAAGTTCTGATTAAAATTATAAATATATTTTACTGACATGTAAATAAAAAATATTTAAAATATATTAAAAGAATATGTGAGTTGAACATCAATTCAATTTTGATCACTAAAATTCTAACTTTTGATATCACTACAAAATTAAAAATTGTAACTAAAATTATTAAAACATTATAAGGATTTGAATTTATTATGTTAATAATGATATATAAATTATTATTATTTAAATTAATAATTTAATCCATTAACTAACTAAATATTATCTAAGTTATATTTAATTCAATTATTAAATAAACTTTATTAAAAAAGTTAGATAGTTATCGAATCTAAGCTCAATCAAGTTAATGAAGAGCTTACTGTTCGCGTAAAATAGGCTTAACTTCTCATGCACATAATCCAACAAGCTTTAAAATTTATAATCCTTAATAAAGTAATTACGCTTCCGCAAGAATACGGGTCGCAACTGCAGTATAAAGGTGTCGAACACTGGGATTAATGGTATTCAAGTACTAGACATTGATTTCA
>CANYBF013688632.1:0-19946 GCA_948192965.1 Dalechampia spathulata
TATATGAAAATGGACCACAATTGCGAAAAATCCGGTTCAAATGGAGAATGCTATTCTAAAAGGGCATCATTATTTATGTCCAAAGGAATGAAAAAAATAATATCTAAAAGCATAAATGTAATTTGGAATGAGTTGAAATAATTGAAAATATTTTATAAATTTATAAAAAAATTTATCATTTGAATGAAATTAAAATTAAATAATTTATAAATTTTGAAAATTTTCTAATTTTTGATGTTAATAACGAAATGTGAGATATATGAACAGAATTGGTTCACCGCGTTACAAGACGAAACAAAGTAGACGTGGCTCTGTCTTTTTGATCGGAACTTGAAATCGGGTAAATACCAGAAAGATTATGTTTGACTTTTAGCTTAAAAAAAGGGGCAAAAATGCTTATCTCAAGAACAGAATAAGTTCCCACATCATGTAATGTGGATTTGGATAAAAATAGAATACTGACACGTATTCAAGGTTTTTAGGTTTGTGGAGCTACTTGCATGGATACCCTTCTTGATTTGGATTTAACAACAATCCATCTTATTACATGTTTCTGCCTATAAATATGTTACCAATTCATCAGGTCAATGCAAGCCAAATTTGTTAGCAAACAAAATGATTTAATCGTCTGCATCTGTATGTTGATATTAGGCTTGCATGAAGAATATAAAGAGTAGAGTTAGAGCCAAGAATGACTTGCCGATAACAGTTGCGAAATGTATATTAATCGGGAAGTCATTCTAGCTCTACTTTGCTCTTTATTTTCTCATATAAGCCATTATTTCGAATTATTATTTTTTGTTTTTATTCTCATTTCATATTCATTGTACAATTCTTTAATATTTTTTTGAACTTAATTTTTTCAGATCAAAATTGCTGATATGCATCATGCATAAGCATGGATGAATGAAGTGAATGCAGAATCAACATTGCATGCTAGAGTCCATCTTATTCATCACCACCACGATCAACGCAATCATCATTATCATCATAGGGCGAGTCACCACTGGCACTGGTTTTGCAGATGTTGGAGTTCATGAATAGCATCTCTTGCATCAAAGCAACCCAAGTGTTGTGTTCTGAATAGTGATCAGTCTACCAGTAGTACGTATTTTCTCATTCTGTCTTTCTCTTCGCTTTCCTGAAAATGTAGCAGCTTGGTGTGCGTATATTTCTCATAAATTCCTAAACCACCCTTCCATTGAAATTAAACCAAAATTACTAAAATATTATAATCATGTATTGTTTGGGGGTATTAATACAATATAACTATTACTTGGTGAAAATAATATATTCCTACACAATTCATGATTTTTATCATACTATATTTGTTTTTTTAAAAAATCAAAATTTAAATTACATTTTAATTTAGAATTCTTATGATTTTGAAAGATTTAAATCACCAAAAAATAATACAACCATATTTCATCACAATTACACCTTAAAAAGGAGACTGGGGGCAATGATGTAATTGCCCTCACATTCTTTTAATATTTTCACAATTTCTTTTTTAGGTTTCTGAAATTTATTTCATACAAAAATTTAAATTTATTTTTTATATTATAATCATACCATAAATAATTTAAACTTATTTATGATATAATGGATAGGTTATATTAAAATAAATTATATATTTATAGTGATGAAATATATATTGGTGATAGCATAGAGGTGACGCAAGCAAAGAAGCACTAGAAATCCGTATAGTTGTATAGATAAATGATGAGTATTGGCTATCACAAAACATGATGGTTAAGGTTTTTCTAAAGGCTAGCTCACTTGGGTATCCAATTATATTTCCAATTAACCCAGAAGCTTAATACAGGTTTTAAAAGACTTTAATACTATATTAAATAATTATTCCATTCAAAAATTTTAATTATTAAATAAAGTTTATGAATAATTTATATTTAAGAATGATTTATTTCATATATATATATATATAGAGAAATATTATTTGAATTGTCAATGAAAACTAGGGGCTTCAAATTGACTGCCTTTCTCATTCAAATCATAGCTTTCTGCCACCTTTCTATCCTGTTTGGACCATAAACAATTCGGCCGGTTGATGAGCAGAGGAGCCATTCAAAAAAATAAAATAAAATTGAATGGGAGTTACGTGTTTATGAACATCTTAATTTTCTTTTGCTTCAGAGGATTAGGTTGTTAAGATAATACAACTTTCCTGCTTCAATTTTAATCATTTCACTTAAAATAATAATATAATAATTTAAATTTAATCGATGTGATTAATTTTTAAATATAAAAAAAAATCATTTGATATGTCATATAATAGGATTCATGTCATCTTATTTAATAAAACTCAACTAACAAATAATTGAAATAGGATGAATTATCTCCTTATCAAACTTTATCATTAAAAGTTAAACATCAAAAATTTAAAAATCAATATATTTATATATATTACAAAGAGAATGAAATATACCAAGCCACACATTAAAAAAATATAAATAAAAATTTTAATATAATTCTCCTTACTAAATTAAAATTTAAAATTAAAACAATAAAAAATAAAAATAAAACCAGAATTTAAATATTAAATAGCTTGTATTTAGGATAAAATATAATATCTTAATATTAAATAATAAAAATTTAGAACCCTAAACTTATTTATTTTAACAAAATAAAATTTTTAAAAATTAATTAATTATTTTCTTGTATTGAAAAAGAAATAAAAATATGAATCGAATTTGAAAATTTTTAATTTTATTTCATAATAATATTTATCATCTATCATTATTTTAATTTTTTTAATGTGTGTATATATAGAAAAAATGGAATTGAATTTAAATAATTATTTTAAGATCATAATTTATCTATTTTCAATATATAAACAAAATAAAAATAACAAAAGGTAGATAAATGAAAAACTAATTTTAAAACTGTATTATTATCTTTCTAAAAAATTAAAAATTAAATTCTCATCTCTATATAATTATCTTTAGAATTTTTTTGAAAATCAAATTTTTATTTTTTTATATTCATACATCAAACTTCTATCAATTTGCATATGATAATAGATTATATGCAATATATGAACATTCTCTCAATTTATGTTACAAATTATAATGAGTGTGTGTCAATGTGATTAATATAATTCTTAATGATATTATTAAGAATATTTGTTTGCTTTTATATGAAATATTTTATTTGCTATTATATGTTTACCTATTTTTCACAATTAAATTAATATTTTGATTATTTATTCCAATCAATAAATATATTTATTTAGTTCAAATGTGTTGTTTATTAAGTTATTCATCAATATAATTTTAACAATAAGATTAGATTATAATCATCAATATAACTTTTGATGATATTATTTACAATATTTTTTGCTCTTATATGAAATATTTTATTTACTTTTATATATGTTTTCAATTTTTCACCCATTTTCGTAATTAAATTAATATTTTTATCATGTATTTCAATCATCAAATGTATTTATTTAGATAAAAAATAAAATACATGAATATATTTGTAGTTTATATAATCTATTTATATATATAGATATATTTATTATTTAATATAATATTATCAAAATTTTCTAAATATTATATTAAAAAATATAACAATGAAAAATATCAATTTTTATTATGTATTTAATTTATGTATTATTATACTTATATAAAATTTTACATCATTTGGTATGATCTAATTTTTTTATTTAAAATATCTAGATAATAAAAATAATAAAAAATTATGAATAAAAAGTATTATGTAAAGCATAAATATTCAAACTCTTTCATCTCTATTACCACAGAATATATCACAAAAATTTTAATTATTAGTTTTGATTTGGATTGTTAGAACTATAAAGATATGATTCATCATATTCAATTGAAAGTGAAAAATACCTAATAAAAATGATGATTGCATTCCCTTTGTATTTGATAAGTGCAATCTTACTATAAAAAAATAAAATCACAATTATATTGATTTTTTTGTTCAGTAAATATAATCATATAAAATTATTTCTAATCAATCTTAATAAAATAATATTAAATATTTCATCAACATATCTTTATATCATTATTTAATATATATTTATCTTTTTAAAACTCGAATTAAAATATCGTGAAATCCTTTTTTATATATACAAATTTCATAAAATTAAAATTTTTAGAACCAACTGAAGTCTTACAAATATCATCAAAAAGAAAAACAAAAGAAATATATATATATATATATAAATAACATCATGATCGAGTAAGAAGAAAGCACTGGGAAATGTTGATGAAAGAAAGGGGATGTGTCCCCATGTGATCTTTGATCATCAAAGTTGAAAAGGGTCCCAAGATAAAGAGAGTGCTTACCATCCCTACGTTTAGATGAAGATGCACTGTTTTTCATTTCAAAATTTCCTTTTAAAAGTAATATTATCTTAATATGATGTTTAGTCCTTTTATTATGTAAATTCTCCTCATGTACAAGTGAAGGATGGGGAATGAATTGGAGCTGTTGTCTCTATGGAAAGAACAAAAACCAACCAAGGAGAGTGGCCACTTCAATGGATCAAGGATGTTCCGTGGTCAATCCTCTTCATCAAGTTTATCTTTGCTAGTCAATCCAAATATTATTATTAAAATCATTGGCTCATTTTGTTTGTGATTAATTAACTTAAATGGATAGATAATGTAATATAAATAATTTTCTGATGGAGATATCAGAGTATCATATACTTTCTTACAAATAAATGATAATTTATTATCAAAAAAATATAAAGTATTATTAATAAGATGCTCAGGTATTAACTTATACTAAGCAGTGGGATTTTATATCGATATCTAAAGAATAATATTAAAAAGACCGAGAGAGAGAAGTACAAGGTGCGGAAGGTGTACCCACTTCTTGAAATAGTGAAATTAGGTCATGAAAAGAGCCTCGAAGCTACTGTTTTTGTCACTTGATCTTTATTTTTTATTTCAAGTTTTAGTATTAGTACTAGATGGAAAGTGTTGTAATTTGTTATTAATTTTTCATTAATGCATACTTTGAATAACTCAGATAGATGCATAAAATGAATGATGACATAGTTATATAATAAAGCCAAAGAGAAGTGGCTCTTTGGACCCCTTTCCCTTTCTTTTAAATGCAATGCAAATGAAATAATAAGTCTCGCCATCATAAAATGCTTGACCTATAAGGAAACCTTCCCAACACAACGAACAAATACAATACCCTGAAACTATTGCTTGATTACGACACTGACCTAATATTGATTTGGCTCAAAATCAAGCATAATATACCCATCATCATAACAACATTATCTATGCTTTCCACGTTCATTCTAAATTATAAACCACTAATCTATTTTAATTAATATTATCAATCTTAATTAACGTTGAATCTCATTCGGGTTGGTAAAATTTCAAATAAAATTTGAGAGTAAACATGTATAACTCATCTTATAAAGAATATAAATGAAAAAACCATGAATATTTATAATATTATTAATCAATTAATACGATATAAATCATAAAAAATAGAACTTAGAATTCTCTATCAATTGTGTGCAATATAATGATGCTTAAACTGCATTAACCATTCATTATATACATTAACAACATGTCTAATCTTGTAAAAAAGTTTAATTATATAATAAAGATTCATTAATTAATATGAATCTCCGATCACAAAAATCCATAAAAAAGACTTAAGAGTTGATTTGCATTATTATTTTTTTAAAAAAAATGAGTTAAATCTACTGATATAAAGGCACCGGGAATCGCAGCGGTTTAGGCGGTGGCTTTGGCGATTGGACAGCAACTTTCTGAGGTCGTGGAGGCTGACATGGACATGGCATGGCTATGAATTTTGGAATCTCATCACCGGGCATTACTACTGGCAAGCTTTGCTTCCATTCCTTTTTTAACAGACACAAACATCGGCATTAACATGCTTACATGTGATATATATATATATACAAGAATATAAGGAAAAATGTTATTTATACGAATTAGATTAATAATTTTTTATTATTTAATACAAGCTAAAAATAAACGTTAAATGAAAAAATAATTATTGAATAAATTGTCTAATAAATTTTAAAAATTTATCCACCTAATAAACTATGTTATATTCTTGAAAATAATACTAATGCTTATATATTCCTCGATTTAATTTAATGGTTTACAAAGATTAGTTCATAAATTTAAAAATTGAAGAGAAAAACCATATAATATTATTTGAAATATATATATAATAACTTAAGATATATTATTTTTGTTAGATTAAAGTAAATTTTACTTTAGAAATATTTTAATATATTAAAGGGATAAAATGATTAATATCACATATGATTATAACTCTTTTTTCTTATATTTATCAGAGTTTCACTAATAATTATGAAAAAATATTTTAATAATCTATAATATAATATAAATATGAAAGACTACGTCAGTATTGAGGAGAGGGTTATGAGAACGATAGACTGCACAAAACATTACAAATCTGTGAAAAGCAAAAATGAATACCGTGTGATGAGGTTTAGGTTCGGAGGGTGAAGCCTCGATGTCGTTCACTGGATCAGGGTCGTCGGAGAAAGATCGACGTAGTGATCTGAGCTTATCCCAATGGTAACAGCAAGAGAAAATACCACTCAACGTGAAAATGATGATCAAGAGCAAGGCAGTGCCAAGAGGGAATCCAAGAGACGGTCGAGATGCGTCAACATGAGGTGGTGAAACTTGCGGACTCTCCATAGGCCAAATGGCTGCAGCAGGGGAGCTATAGCTCCTCCTCTCATGTGTCAGAGACGAGGAAAAGAAAAGATCAGAAATGAAGAGGAAATGGGTGCTCAAGGAAACAAAGAATGAGCTTAGGCGTGTGTATTTATCTATAGATAAAGAGCATATATCTGTGTGTGGTGTGTGTGTTTATATATATATATATGAAAGTGTAAAATTAAGGTACAAGCTAATGTCCGGGCCATGGTACGAAAGAAAGTGGGGTTCGACTTGCTTGTTGCTCTACCAAGCACGAATGAATGCTATGGCTTTAGTTTTACACAATGATTCTCACCCTATTCAATCTATATTTATAATTTAATGTTTGAATATTGGATTCTAATTGATTGTAAAAATAATATACTTTCATCTTATTTTGAGATTTTCATTATTATTTACATATGAAAAATGAATTCATCTTATATATAATATTTTATTTTTAAAATTTCAAAAAGAATAATAAAATATTGTAAATATTAAATTACAAAACTAACTCATCATCATGAAATATTCATCGAATCAAGAAGATTTACCAATTTACAAACACTTGGATTTTAAAAAAATCAAAAAATTAATGAGAACATAATATAAAATTTGAAAGAATATAAGATTAACAGCAACCCCATTAAGAGATCGATTTAGCCATCAGCCACTGCATTATCAAAGTCTACTTGTATTGACAAAAGTAAGTGCCCAAGAGATTCAACAATCATGCCAAAATGCTTATATTCAGAGTGACTATTTTTAAAAAGTAATATTAAAACAAAATTCAATTACTTTATCACTATTTGAATTTCTACTTAATTTTAAATATAGTATTATGCATGTCGACCCAAAATTCTAATGTTTTAGAGATGTTGAATGTGAATTTTGATCAAAATTAATTAATAATGATAGCGATAATGTTCATCATAATTTTGATATAAAGCTAAATTTTCTAACTAAAATGAATACATTAATTATTAATATGATATCAAAAATAACCTGATTTGATATCGTTCATATAAAATAAAATAAAATAATAATAATTATTATTATTATTAGCAATATTGGCTGATTTCACATTTTTATTTAAGATTATTTTGAATTATATAGTTGATCACACATTTTTTTGTACTCAAATGATAAATTTCATCTCATTCAAAAGAGATTATTTGTTATAAAATTACAATTAAAAATGAAATATATATAAGATCATTGATGATTAAAAAAATAAAGTATATTTTCTGAATTACATTAAAGAAATCATATTTTAAATATTAAAAATTATACATTTTCATATACTTATCATATCTATTTAAAAAATATTTGATACAAATATGATATATATGGATAAATTTTCATAAGATACACATATATTTACAAATATATTTTCTTTACGTAAACTTTCTGTATTTTATAAAATAAATTCTAAAAAAATAAAATAGTAAAAATTCCATGCATGCATCCTATAAAAATGTAGACACAAGATAAGTGGAAAATGCTCTGTAAGAATTGACCGGATGAAAATTTGGGTAGATGATGCAAATTGTGACCTAATTATCCTCCATTATCACCAACTTAAACATCCAATGCCTCATTTCAAATAAATTGCACTCCCTTTTTTTTTATAAAAACAATTATCCCATCCAAATATTTAATTTTAGCATATGAAATTTAAAAATAATTATACATTTTTAATGTGTTTATACATATAAATGTTTATTAGATTTGAAGTATAAATATACACACATTCATATTTATCTTATACTAAAATATACTATTTAATAATTAGAGTTTCTATAAATTAAAATATAAATTTTTTGATGATTTAATGTTAATATATATTTACGAATATTTTATTATATTATACCATTGTTTCACTAAAACCATTTGCAAGACTAGTGAAGCTCTCCAACCCATTAATTGATATGAGTAGACAGATCAAAAGAATTTATAGGTAATATTTTCTAATGGATAGTTTCGTTGTTTATATCAATAAATATGAGAAGATTTAGTTATTTTTAGTTATAATTTTCAATTTCATAACAAGATATTTAATTGTTTATACATAAACGTATAATAAGTTATCGTTAAAAATAAAACGGATTAGAAGTACTTCGAACACTAGAAAAATAGATGAAAATTATTTAAATAAAAAACTAAATTCGAAAATATTAAAAATAAAAAAATGGTATTATGTGTGTATTAAATTGAAAGCACTAGTGATTGCTAACTATTTATTAGTTAATGGTGGGAGACAATATCAGTGGGGATGTTTATGCCTCTGATTAGTACGGTCAGACTTCTAATATTGTATCGAGAGCTAACAAGTGGCTTAAAGATGATCTCCAGTTGAATTTTATACAAACTTAACATTTACTTTAATTAAAAAATATATATTAAAAGATTTGGATGTTTTTTACGATAGCCATCGATTATCTATGAAATGATTCAAAGTTGCAAAAAATTATTAGATAAATTGCTAAATATGAAATGATAAGTCAGGCTAAATTAATCTCGATAATGCTGAGGTGAGGCTAAATCAATCTGTCCGAGCCGAGTTAGATGTTGAGATGTCACAGTTATCCTTTCCTCAAAAGGTGAACGTCAAGTTTATAAAATTCAGTAAGGTTTTTACCTGAAAGAGACTTTGATCGCTATCTATCGACATCTAACAAAAACAAATGGGGAATTGATTACTTTAACGTTGATTAGCCTTTCCACAAAGTGATAATCACTGGTTTCGAATCGTGCCAGAGTGCAACTTGCATGGTTCGGCAGGCTTTGACAGCTGATACCTCTCTAAATGCTACGATCCCATGTATCCAGAACTAGCATTTCCTGTCGCGGAATCAATTCGGACGGCTTGCCGACGTGTCCCGGAACCAGAATTTCTGTAAAGAACACGAATTTAAAAAGAATGTCTATTTACAACAAGCAACCAGCCACCGTCTGATTCTTAGCTCCACCACATCAACAATTTGTACACAAATTCATTCCGATGTAACGAGGGCAGGAAAAATATAGTCGGATATTGTAAAAAGGAATCAGAAATGTAGCTGCTTGCAATGGGATGCATCGATGTCAGATGGACAGTACGGGCACTTGAACGTTCTGGTGCTGTTCTTTGACATCTTATTGATAGATTGCTTGCACAGAACATGGCCGCAGGACATCAACATAGGTGGGTTTTCATCTGTTGATTGCTCCTTTGATACTGGGCAGACAAAGATGGAATGGAATTGGAATTCTTTATCAAGCTCCATCGGCACTGGCGACTGCTTCATTGATTGCCACTCGTGTTTTTTCCCGGCCATCACGGTCATAAACTTTAAAAGCGGTGGTAAACCTTGAAACCCTGCAGCTATGGCGATGCTCAACGGACTCTCAAACGACTGCCCCAGAAGATTGCAGAACTGTCTGGCTAACTCCTCGGCCACAATGTTCCAATTATTGGTAGACGGTAATTCAGCATATGGGGAACGATCAAGCTTTCCAGCATAAAGGAGAGCGGCCATAAGCTTTTGAATTTCGCCAAAATTACTTGATGCCAAAGGAGCAAAATGGGTTCTGGCGTAGTCGAGAGCATCATTTCTACTGCCATTTTGCAGTATTTTCACGAACTGCAAGCGATGAAGTTTCAACTGAAGGTCTGAACCACTTTCCTTGAGCTTCTCAGAATTGCAATCAGCCCACCTTAAAGCAGGTTCTAGATTCTGATCTGTCATAGCTTCAAGAATTTGATACATATCAGAGAAAAGAAATCTCATATCGACGGTAGATTCCAATTCCTTGGCCTCATTTATGAAGCAATCACCAACATTAAACAAACCCTGCCGGTAGAAATGGCAAGCAATTATCAGATTGACAATGTGGGTATTGAAATCAACGTTTCTATAAGCCTTCGATATGTCTGAGTTGAAGAATTTATCAAGTTGCTTCGGGTATTTACTCAGGGCCACATTCAGTTCTTTCTGTGTGCTTTCCAGCTGACTAAGTGCAGAAATTTCTTGCAGCCTTTTAACAAGTTCGCTGATAACAGATTTATGATCAATTTCAGAGTCAGAGAATTCAGACCGTATTGTTTCCCATGTAGTCTCAATTTCTTGCATGATCTGATTGATCATTTCTTGAGCTTTAAAACTGGATAGCTTTTGTTTCTTTATAACACGATCAAATGCCTCTTTAATGGGATTCAGATCCATTTTCACTTCTCAATTCAGCGTGTTATTTTCACCTTTCAATTCAGTGTTGGTCGTTAGTAAAAACGTAAATACCTGCACAAAGTAGTTAAAAAGAGACTTTGATCAATATCACCATACCAACATGCCAATCAATAAAGAATCCATCTGAAGGTGGAAATGTAACGAAAAGAAAAACATAAAAACAAAAGATAAAAGGAATCAAACACACCATGCACCAAGGATAACATTCTGGGAAAAGTGTGCGTAACCATCAGTAAAATGAAAAGCACAAAGAAAGTGACTGAAAACGGGAACATGTATCATAATCAAGGGTGAGAATATAGAGAAACAATCCCAACTACGTCACAACTATGGCTAATGCGAAAGGTAAAAGGAAGGCATCACTGTTTCATCGAAATGTAACTAAAACTGATATCTTCCTGGACATTAAAAAGAATGCAGGCATTACTTTAAAAGAGACTTTTCAAGTGAAGTAGCACTTAATAATATGAACTTCTGAGACTAATGAAGCACAAAAGTAGTTGGTTTTTTACACAGACAGTGAGGTGATTAATAACTATAAAAGGAACTATTTATAAAGCCCTATCTAGAGCTAGCAGCTGCCACTAACCCACAAGTGTAGAAACAATTGATATCAACATCAAAGCCAGGATGGTTAGGATTATGGAACAAAGGTTCTTGTCCACAGCTTAAATATTACAAAGTACAAAAATCTAAATCCAGAGCAAGGACAGTACCTGATAGGGAGTAGATAGCAACACAAACAAAAGACAACAAAGAGCCAAAGAAAAATAACGACTTTAAAATGTTTATCTCTAGTTGAGCTTTCGCAAAGATTTACTACAAAAAAAGAACAACCTCTTAAGTAAACGCTAACAAGCAAAAGTTTATACATTCATAACAGCATAAATCAGTTGACTCTATTTCCAATTACCTTCGACACTACATATTCATAACCAAAATGTTAACCAAAGTAATCAAGTATATACTCAACTAAACTCAAGCAACCCTTATTATCAAGTTACTTAAGTTGACAACGCTGATTTTCTTCTCACTCAGAATGATTTTAGACATATGAACAAAATTCTGAACGTTTATTCTTTTGTCTTCAATAAAAGATACCCACACTTTTTTGCCAATACACTCCTAACAAACTATATTCCCGTAAAATACTTTAACTTTCAACCAACTCCAGCTTGACTTTCTCCAACGAAAACTATATCATTCACAAACACCATATACTGAGAGAGATATTATTGTATGATGAAAAGTTTAACTATGCCTTAACAACATGACAAAACGGTTTATCAAAGTTCTATATCTACTACTTCCATTGAACAATTGTAAGAGAATACAGTTTTTAAAAGTAAATGAAGATTTTCAAAAAGGCTGAGTTTAAAATTATGCTCTACAGGGAAGTGAAGGAAAGTAAATGAAGGTTCATTAAATATTTTTGATTTCAAGATATATGAAGGTTAATTAAATATTTTGAATTGAAGATACTGACAAGGAGAATTTAATCGCAATTCACCAATTTGCAATCTGATTATTGATAGGTTTTGAAGGTTTTTAAAAACCAGCAAGAACCTGACCTCATAACGCTTACCTCTTTACAAACAAGATTGTACGGATATGCAATCTCCAAAAACCTTAAAACGGATAAAACTTTTCTAGTTATCTAATTGTACAAGGTAAAGCTTTTGCACCAACTCAAATTCAAAGTATAGAATGAACAAAATTTTCAACTATATCTATTATATCACTTTCAAATGCACAAAGTATTGTACAACAGAGCCACCAATTCAAATGCATAAAGTAAAATTCTAACCAAAAACTGGAAAGAAACAACAAAACCATCTCAAATTTCTCGATTAATCAAAAAAGTGAAACAGCTTCAAATGTAAAAAATTAACAAACCGGAATTAAGTGAAAGAAAATAGTTGTGAACTAATAAAAATGAAGATACTGATTATAAATATAAATAATACAGAGAACAAGGAACAATAAAAAAAATCAACAAAATTAACAAAACAAAAAAGTTTAAAAAACAAAGAGTTAATAAAGAGAATTGGATGCGATTGATACGTAGATATGCAGACTCGGATGTAGATTTTTTACCTGATTTAAAGTAAGAGACGGTAATCAATGAAGCGAACGCGATAGAAAGTAAGACGCCGATCGCCGGAGGAGGAAGGATATAAATGTGCTAAAATAGTCTCCGCCCATTATCTTATTACTTATTTTATTATTTTTCATTTTTTGTTTTCTGTATTACACGAAAAACGGTGGTTCCGGAGATTCTTATTACGGTTCGATCGTAGCCGTCGGATTTTCTGATGGTTTTTTTTGAAAGAGACTTGTAATGATTAAGGTATTAAAATGTTAATAATTTGGATTTATGTTGTAAGTTATTAAACCTAATTTTATTAATCATAATCGTACTATATATTTAATTATTTTATTTAATTATATAATATTAAATGTTTAAATAATTATTAATATATTATAAAAAAGGTTAATAAATAAATCTATAATATAATATATTTTTTTATTATATTTCATCTAAATTATATAATATGTATTTAAGTTTATCAATTTGATTAATAAATATAATATATTATATTATTGATCAAATAATATAATGTAATAGAAATAATATAATGTAATAGAATGTAATGAAAAATTTATTAAATTATATTATTAAATTAATTATATTATATATTTTATTATATTACATTTTTAAATTTAAATGAATCAGTTATAAATTTTCTTTTTAATTATACCATTTTATTGTATTGCATCCCCACCATGAAGACCCTCCTGTAAGCTTTTTTTTTTTTTATCTAATTCATATTTGTATACTCCTTCGTTTCTCTTATAAGAGTTAATTGATTTGTGTTTATAAAATTAGTATGGCTTGCTGATGATGTTTTTGCCCCTCTGGTATTTGACTGTTGATCTCTTAATCTTGTCTTCTTCCTGTATTCTGCAGCCATACCCACATTTGCACATTCGCAATAAGGAGTTTCCATGGGTATGAATCAATGAATATTTACTTTCCAATTTCATCATCTGTCGATCTCTGCAAACATATGAATTAATTCTAGGCTAGGGGGGGTTCTTATCAAGGAATTTTATGGGCTGTTTAAGGTATGTCTGGTAGTGTGTTAATATGAACTTTCGAAAACCACTCCTCAAGAGCTGGTTGTCTAGGTGGAAGAGCCCAAGTCCATACTATTCTTGGGATCATAATAATCATGGTCCTGGTTATCATTGTCCGTTCACGTTGCATCAGCTTAACCTAACCCAATACAAACATTGCAACACCAGCGTGACCAACCACACGGCTGGCCTCAATAACATGATGGGTCACTCTTATATATCAATTAAATTTGGATGAGAAGTTTCCTTGTTTTGGTAACCTTTGCGTCCATGACATGCAGGACCAGACGGGCTTTTTGAGAGGAAGCACCATCAAGTAATTTCATGTGGATATCTGAAGCACATTCCTCCTCTAGTATCAATAAAGAATACTTTGCATACGGCAAGTTTAGTTCTTACGTGCTATTTGATGTTACTTGTGTGTACTGCTTGCTGCTTAAGAAGATTTGAAGTTATGATTTCAGATTTCTTTTATGATTATTGATCTATGATGTTACTTAATTGATGATGCTTAGGATATATTATACTTCCTTGGTTTCAAATTAATAGATTCAGCTTCCCCTTTAAGATAACTTTTAATTTGTTAACTTCCTACTATACTTTGTAAAGGCCCTCAATGTTATACTTTCTATCTCTGGCTTTCTTATTATCAAGGCTCATCTTTTCATGAAACGATGCATGCATGCATGAGTATACATCCATATTTATAAAGTTCAAGATCTGCTTTGCGTGAGGCCACACCACACTCATGTTCACGCTCACCGTCCGCGGCGGTCCGGCTTTCTTTTTTTTCAGTTATTTTTTATTTCTAATTTCTGTTTAATATTTATTAATTTATTTGTAGTTATTCAAAGCTTGAAGAAGATGGAATATTAAAAGGGATGAAGAAAAAAAGGAAAAAAAGAGCAAAGAATCAGTTTTTTTAATTTTTTGAAAAAGAATTTCGTGGATAATTGTGTGTTGTTAAATGTCAAGATGTCTAACCCCAAAGCAATTTTTTTGAAATTTCCAAAAGTAATTTAAAATATTTTATTTTCACATCTAATATGATAAAATAAACAACAACAAAAAAGGCAATATTAATTCTATGAATATTATTTTTCTAGTAATTTTGTTTGCTGAAATGAATCCATTTAAACCGAATGGAGCTCCATCTCAAATAATGGTAATCAGATGAAAACAGTTTATAGACAAAATCCAATTCGTTACCGTTTTAAACCCCTTTCCCTCTCCCATTATACACATCTCTGTACTTGTAAAATTTCAATTCCATACAAATGCACCCATTCCATTCTTATTTATACATGATTGTTTCAATTCATTTATTTTCTAATTATTATGTTCAAATAGTAATTTTAATTCATTTATATGAACCCTCGATATGTTAATTATTGCCTCACCATAAGTAGGAATCTATATATATGTGTATGTGTGTGAATATATATATATATATATACATTGCTGTGGTCTGTCTCTCTATATTTGGCACTGTCGATTACGCTTGTAATTTTTCCTGGTTGATGAATGAGAGGAAGCATAATAAGAAAATAAAGGTTTACAACTGTAAACACTTTTAGCTTATCAAGCATTACTTTTGCTTTTCCTTTCGGAATGATTGGACTTTAGCTTATCAAATTGATCCCAACATTTTATGAGTACACATGAAAAGAAATCCTTTGTTAGTTTAAAGATTGATCCTTTATGCTGAGAAAATTCCAGACCACCACTACCCCACACCAACCCCCATTAAACCCACCACCATATCCAAAACTTCCCTAAACCCGAATAATGCCCATTAACTATTCTGCTGAGTTAAAAAGTTTCGAGTTCAAATCTTGAAAATATTAACTCTATATTAAAAGAATTCATTCTCTTACAAACCCTGCAACTAGTACGTAAAAATGGCGTCACATTAAAAAGAATAAAAAGAAAAGCAAAGGGACATGAAGTATACAAGCAAACAATTAAACATGATATCTGGGATACAGCCTTCGCTTTGGGAAGCATTTAAGAAAGTTTTAACATTGGGGAAAGAATGTAAAGCAGATTGCAGGGGAAAAACAAAAGAAGAAGACAGCAGATAGGGTCGTGGAGTTGGGGTTTGTTGCCTTTTTGAATGTGTCTGAAACTGTTTGTGAAGTGAAATTTCATGGAAGATTTGGAGTTGAGATATTGCTGGACCATTAAAAGATTTATATTTAAGAAAAAAGATGATTGATAATCAATGGAGCTTGCTGACATGTGTTGGGTGTTACATGAATGTATAAAGTAGCCATTACTTGTGTGTTTTCATCGTGGTGATGGACGACAATATGATTATGTTCATGTCTTCATTCATAAATATTTTAAAATCACTAATATTTTTTTATTTTTATGAAAAAGTGTATGGTTCCATGAATAATAGTTCATGTGGTAAAAAATAATCATTTTATTTAACATTATATAAAACTCTAAAAATCTTTTTAAATAAATAAATTATTAAATAAGAAATACAATTTAATCAGATTTCATTATCTTTTAAATGATCTTAATCAAGTTTTATGAACAAATTAATATTCAAAATATAAAACTCTAAAATAGTACGTTGTTTTAATGCATTTTGAACACCATATAAGCTGCTGAGCTTGGTATTAAAGATTTTATTACTTCCAATATTCTTCATATTAATTTTAAGTATTTTAAATTCAAGAATTTAAAATATATAATAAACTCATTTTTTTTATTTTACATACTCATTTAAAATGCTTTCAAAATATCGTATTCCAATCATTGTTACAAGAATAAGAAGTTTGTGACCTATATTGCATCGTAGACTTTATTTTTATTATAAATGAAATTAATAAATAGAATAAAACCACACATTATCTGTTTAAAGTATATCCACTAAATTTACATAAATAAAATCTAAAAAATAATTTACTTTTTGATATTATTATTTTTATGAAAATTATGTATTTCTATTTTCATTTACTTTTTTTTTATCATAAAAAATTTATACTATCACGTACAAATACTATATTTAATAAAAAAATTAGTATATAATATAATATTTTATTAATTTAGTCAACCAAATAAAACAAGAATTTCTCTATCAATCTATAATCATGCGTTACCTATGAAGTTGGAAGTACTATGGCTACCATTGCCCTTTGTATGACATGATAGAGCTTGCAAGTAAAGATTGTCTGCGAGGTCTTCACCCATGATTTATCCATCCATTTATATATTATTAATATTATAATTAATTTTTAAAAAAAAAAAATTTCAGTGAAATAACACGATACATCATGTTATTTATAACATGATTATATTTTTTAATATAAAAAATGATTCATATTAATTTTAATATAATATAAATAAGATGTATCAACTCAATGGTAGAATCTATTTTAGGGAGCTGGAGAGAGAGATGGTTGCCTTGACTTTAGTTGTCAAATAATCTTGGAAAATGGTATTTGGTACGCCATTTTGGAAAACATGGACATTATTGTCCATATGTAGAATCTGACATTGAAGCTTAAATTTCAAACCTGTAATCTTTTCAGGCACGCCTTCATCAAGTCTTATGCTCAAATGTGTGTGTGTGTATATATATATATATATATATATATATTCTAAAAGTATTTAATGTGTGAGGATTCATGCTCATCGTACGATATAATATAGATGAAGGTTTTGTTGTTTTCATGATACATAAAGATTTGACATTTTCAACGACAGATTCAGAGCAAAGTCGGGAAAAGTTTGATTCATATCCTCTCAAAAGCCTAAAACACTTGCAACTGTTCCCATTTTTAATATCTATATCTATATATTAATTACAACGTTTAAATTTTAGTTTAATGAAAGTTTAAAGATTGTAATATATCATCAAAATCTAATTTATTTAATTTTTAAATATCATTTTTATACTTATTTTTAGCTTTTTAGATTAAATAGCTAATTTGAATATTATTTTATGAAATATTTTAGTGTATTGATATATAAAACAACCATCAATTATTAAAATAACTAAATACTATTATAATTATTAATTCTGTTGAATAGGATCCGAAGAAATACATTAAAATTATCACCACATTCATAAGAATGATAAAAAAAAAACAAAGTTAATACTTTAATTAGAAATATTAATGGATATGTATATTCTAGTTCTATAGTGCATTAAACACATATTAGCATCTATTTGTCTTCATCATAAGATAAATGATATAAACACCTTACCAACATTAAGAAAAATAATATCATCACAGTTAAAAATATTCATAAAGTATATTTATATATTTATTATTTTATTATTATCCATCAACTTCATATTAAAATAATACTATAGAATAAAAGACAAAATAATGAATACATACTAAGGCCAAGGAAACATCTTATAGCGAAAATGAACCCTAGAAAATGGGACCTAATCGGAGGGTATGAAAATTTGGATTGGCATGGGGAAGTGTCAATTGCTTGGAAAGGAGGCAATAAGCCAATGTTGACATTCCCCCTCTCACACTTCCCTTTCAATAGACATCAAACATTTCATCCTTATAGTTTTATCAATTTTGATTGCTCCCACTTAGGTTTTGACTTCTTTTAGATAAGCCCAATTCATTCGCTTCTTTCAAATCCATTTGCATCCATCCATCTTATATGTTCTTTTGATGGATAAACTTAAAAATCAATTGATTATTATATTTATTGATATAAATCATTATTTCATGAAGCTAATTTTACAAATTTATATCAATTTTAATAGCTATTCATTTCATAATTTTAATTTGAATTACATATTATGATGATAGAAATTTTAATATTGATAGCAAATATGATTTTAATACTAAATAGATCAACAGATAAAATTATTTATCCATCTAGAATAAAACTTGCATTAATAAAAATCAAAATGTCTCTAGATCAAATTTTAAATATTAATAAAATTATCATACTTTTTTTTTATACATGATTACTAACTTTTAACAATAAAATTTTAATTTATCATATATGGATAAATTTAATATAAAATTCATATTATGCTTCATGGATATGAACCGATAGATGTCCTATGAATAAAATAATCATTAAATTCAATAATGATTCACTCCTTTTCTTTTAGATAAGCTCAATTGATTCTTTGCTTCAAATCAATTTGAATCTATAGATTCCTTTTGTCATATAATATAATTATTGTTTCTTAACAGAATTGATATTAACTTTATTATTTTATCCAAATTCAAAGTGAATTATGTTTATGAATTTACATTAATTCTAATTTTAATTTATCAGCTATTCATTTCGTAATTTTGATTTGAATAGTAAATTTTATTACAGAGATAGAAATATTGAAAATAATAGCAAAATTGATTGTAACATTAAATAAATCAATAAATAAGAATATCTATCCATTTATTTTTAAAAAAATTACACTAATAAAAATATAAACTATAAAATGCATTTTCAGTATATTTCGAGTATTAAGAAAATAATCATACTTTTTTGTATATATAATTACTAATTAACATTTGAATAAAAATAATCTATAAATCAATTTAATATAAATAAGTTTATCATAAAATATATCACGATATCATTATAATGGATAGATAGAGATGATTTCGAATAATTGATTCACTATCACCATCTACCAGCCAGAGCCTTCTTTTTCTAGTGGGGTAGTCTCCATCACAAATTGACATTTGTCATGTAGCCAGTTTTCCACACTGCTGCTGCCTTTCATTGAACCTTCTGTTCCAACTCTCAACTACGTAAATCTTATCAGGCAAGTCTTCTCGTACTACCCACGTAATCCTTTTCTTTTTATAATAATAATAATTAATATTATAATAAATGGATATCT
>CANYBF013688884.1:0-40527 GCA_948192965.1 Dalechampia spathulata
TTCCAACTTCCCATACACTTTTGCAATTACCAATCCCACTTATATTTAATTTATAATAACTCAATTATATCATATATTAATTCTATTTTCATATATTTAATTTCCTATTTACTTATTTCCCATCAATAATTCCAAAATTCCTATTTATGACATCATCTTTAGTAATTATGACATCATCATGTCATTTTAATTGAAAATTCTATTTTTAATTTCTAATATCTATTTTTAATTTCTAATATCTATTTTCATTATATAATGCACTAATTAAATTTCAAAACTAAGCTTTCCATTCCCTAATTCCTTAAAAATTACATTATTTTATTCACTTACATCATCACATTCAATTATGACATCATATTAAAAATTTTTATTCAAAATTTTCAAAATTTGCATATATCTAATTTAAGTTAATACAAGCACAATGGTCAAAACCATTCAATCAAATTCAATATATATAACATAGAATCCTTGTTTTAGTGTCGTATATAGTCTGTTTTAGTGGTTTTGGCAAAATTTTTAATTTCCATTTTTGAACTTTAACCTCAATTCTTATCATATACATATTAACATAATCATAATTTCATATCAATTTCACACCATTAACATATATAGCATATCATCTCAAGTAATCTCATGAATGCAAAGTGTGTGCTCATTTCAGGATGTGACACTTGTATTTGATGTTAATTATCTCAACTTGACTCAAGTTGAACCAACTTAAGTTGGGCTTGACATATGGTCATTTAGGATTTCAAATGTCAACTCAACTCAAGTTGACCTAACTCAACTTGAGTTGGATTGCAAAGTCATAAATTTCATATATTTTCCATTCCTATTTTGAGCCATTTGATAAAATAATGGAGGGTCATGATTGTACACATGAAAATAGGATTTTCTCATATGTTTCTAACATAGTTTTAGGAGTTTTTGAGAGGCAATGATTGATACATCTTAGATACATATATTTTTTAGTTTTTGATTTTTCTTTCAATTTTTAGGGTTAGATCATATATTTAAGGCAAGAAACTTTTCATATTTAGTGAAGAATCTCATTTTCTTTTCATCGTTATCCATTATTACAACATTTGAAGAAAGTTGAAGAATAAGCTTGAAGATTAAAAGACTATTAAATCACTAATCAATCTCTTTTGTTACTTTATTTGTTAATATGTTTGTGGAATTTATAGAATCTTTAGATTCCATGCTCTTTACTTTTGAACTTTCAATGTGTGAATAGGCATATTAAGGGTGTTATTAGGATTGGATGATGATTATGTGAATGTTAGATGATTTATGATTTATGATTAATGTTTTTTCAATGTTGGAAGAAGAGTTAATTAACCAGAATGACATTAGTATGCTTAAGTAATTTTTACCTAGGAATAAGAATTATTGTTCAAGAGGATTTATTTATATGATGGAGCTTAATGAATTAGTTTTGACATTTTCATTATGGAAGTTGATTTATGTTGATTTTTAATTAATCATTATTGCTTTGAAAAAAGGGTTTTGAAACAAACATTCATCCTTCCTTGAAAGTATATGAACCATTTTTCATCAATCAATTTTGACATTAGCATCATACCACCTAATTACATCCTTATTTTAATTTTATTGAGAAAGTTTACCACTTAGAATTTATTTTCTTACTATTTGTACTATTATTTCATTACTCATTAAGTATTTAAAGTGTTCAAAACAAAAATCATTAAACTCTTCCAACACTTTCATTTCCCTAAATGATCAATTAAGAAGGCTTGTGGTATTTGACTAGAATTTAAGTTTTTTGTGGGATTGATATCCTTTATACTATAATTACAACTTGCACACTTGTGGAGGTATATTTGTAGGATAATCGATTATTAAATTAAACTTGTGGTGGGTCAATATTGCTACCATAATTCAAGCTTATCACAATTTTATGTGCTTCATAACATTATTATCTGTCCAGGATTCAATCTTGCCAGTTGACCCATTAGTTAGATAATAGATCATTAGTGAATTAATTTGAGTTCATAATTTTTTGATTTAATCTAAATTAATGGCAATAGTGAATATCACTAGAAATTTGCATAAACCATTTTTTATATTATTTATTGCTAAGGATTAATTATAAAGTGTCTTGTAATTAATTTACAATGAAGGAAAGGTTGATTATAAAAGCATTGGTCATAATTAAAACTGGTTTTAAAGAAATTAATCGAGAAATATTTGTATCAACGATCATTATAATGAATATAAATCAAAAATTATGTGCTGAAAAACTTTATATATTCCCTAGTCCTGTTTATTAATTTCAAAACCCCATCTTTATTTATTTTGTTCACAATCTTTCATGATTTAAAATTTGCATTTGCATGTTATTTAGGTCAGTAGATGTCCATGCATCTCTTGGCCGTCATAGAAAGACACACCATTCAACCTCAAATAGAAGGTTACATGCACACATTTAAATGCTATAGAAATTCATGTATTTAGCATTTTTCTAACTAAAGCATTACCATCACATGCCAAGTTCAATGAATACATCAATTTTGAAAAGTCATACAATTGACGTGTAGAATTAGGAAACCAAAACTCAAGTGTGTGCTTTACTACGACAGTCATTGCTTATCATCTGCATCAGAAACTAGCTGATTTTCAAGTCCCCGAATTTGAACGAAATTCTGCTAAAAGGAAAAGGTATCAATAATTTATTTTAGATGTTGCAAAATTACCAAAGCACCCTTCCCAACATAAATCGCCTCTCCCATATCTATCTAATCAAAATGATAGTTTAATTAATCATTTATTCATTAAATTTTAAGATTTTTATGATTTTAAAAGTCATTATCACCTCTATTAATTATATAATTAATACTATCTTTTAATAAAAATTTAAAAATTCAACTATATTAATATTTAAATTTTATTATTTAATTATTCAATTTTTAATTTTTAATTTTATCCCATACTTTTTTGGTTCAGAATTAAGAATTTCTTTTTCTCTTCTTGTAAAGCACCAAAATTAACAATAGAAAAGCGTCAGTTTTATCAATATTTTATATTAATATATTATAGGATATAATGAAATATCTTTTTGAACAATATTATTTATTTATCTTAATGTCTTTACCGAAAGTTAGTTTCTTAATATAATTCAAATAATTATGATGTACAAGAAACAATTTATGTATTTTAAATATTTTTTAATCTTTCAACTAAAGCATTATTCATGCAAGAATTTTTATCAATTTTCTTTATTTTGATAGAAAAGAGTAAAAGAAATAGATAATATATTTTGAAAAATTCTTTCTCAATCTAATACAAAATGAAAAATATTTTCTAAAATAATGTATTTTACTTACATGATTTTTTCTCTAAAATAAAACTATCTTTTAATCTCTAAAAGAAAAAAGAATTAACAGTTACATTCAAAATCAAAAATTGACTTTTAATTTGATTTATTTTATAATAAATGAATAATTAGGAATATCTTAGTTTTCTTTCAATATTTTCTCCATGAGTTTTTGTTTCTATATACCTTAGTTTTCTTCTATAATGGTTTGAAATTTTGAAAGAGTGCATATTGTAAGTCTTAGTTGAAGAAAGGAAACCTCTGTTCACCATAATACATCCTTAATCTTTTATAAATGTGTTTCATTTATGTGTGACGACCAATTTAAAAGGTTTAAGCAACATTGAAAGAATGAAATAAGTGATGTGACACTAAAAAATTAAAATAATATTACTTGTTAGAATTGCATTTTTTTATGCTAGTTAAGATCAACATTTAACACATAACTTTGATGTCTGATAATTGTTCTCATCTTGATTTTTCACATAATCACAGAGTATGAAAGAATTTAGTAATAAGATTATTGAATTATGTTATTGATCATTTCAATTCTTTATGTGTGTACATAGAATTGTTAAATAAAAATATAAAATATTTTTCACGTCACTTAAAGGAATTGACTTTAAGATAGAGTGAATTTGAGAATTATTTTCTCAAGAATAAAGTATTTTTACGCTTTATTGCTAATTCTTGTTATTTCATTGAATATGAAAAACTAAAAGATTCTAAAAATATTAGGAATTAATCTAAAAATCGATCTATAAATCCTAATGATTATTTAGTAGCTCTTAATTGTCACCTTTGTAAGAGCAGTCTCCCTTTAATATGTTAAAAATCAACATAAGTCATAGTTATTTATATTAATATTTTATATGGTTATAACTAAGTTACTTGACTTAAAATTAACTAAGTAAATCATGTAGTTGCAATTTTAATACTTGGCTAAATCAAAGCCAAATATTTTATGTGGATAAAGTTGAGCAGCTTGGTTTAATATGGATAAAGTAAAATAAGTGCTTGTGAAGGTTACTATTTGGTTCAATAGCAATGTGTTTAGTGTGCCAATATTAAGTTGCTTGGCTACATGAAGACAACTAAGTTACATGATCCAAAATCATTTGCTTTTACAATAAATGAGGAGTAAGTTTGTCATTACAATCATCCCATCCCAAAAAGAGAGCTTTAGTGAGAGTAAGTGAAAACTAAAATAGAGAGATAAAGTGTGAGTTAGAAAATTATTTTAACAAAAATTATGAAAGTTGTAAATCTCTTATATTATTGATATAAAGTGTATTAAATATTATTTTTTATTATTTAAATTCTATTTGAGATATCCAATATTTTTTATTAAAGAAAAAAGGATTGAAGGGCAATATACAAGAGAAAGGTTCACAATCTAGGATTGTGAAGTTATTCTTAAAGATGAAACTTACTTGATTATCACTAATATTATCAAGTCTTTATGGCAGATCTAGCTAGTTCATCTAACTTAATTAAAAAGCTCAATTATGGTAATTACAATAACTATAGTACTCGTATTTAGTATTACTTGTTGGGGTAGAATTTATGGAGTTTTATTGGAGGTAATGAAATTACACCACCAAGTGAATTGGAAGAACTAGTAAAATATAAAATCAGAAGTGATAAGGTTATGTACACACTTTCAATGACAATTAAGGATGACCTTCTACAACATATAAAGAAGCTAAAATGCTAAAGGATACATGCAATGCATTAATATCTTTATTTTTATAAACAAATGAATCAATGTTGTAATGACTTGAGAATAAGCTAAGGACACTCTTACAGTGCGATGTCACACCCACATTAGTAACATCCTTTGTGTGTGCACTATAGGTTGATGTGTATATGATCAATGAATGTGAATGTGATATGTGGTATCATGATATGTATGTATGTGAATGCAATATGTAAGACATGTATAGTATTGTTATGAGTGTGCATGCAGTGAAATCGTATATGTGTGTCTCAGTATGTTTGATGTATGAAATGATGTTGTAATTTCTTTATTTACTTAAACATGTGTTATGCATGAATGATGGGATTGGATGAGGAAATGTGCTACATTTCTATATGTGGTAGAAAGGAGGTGAAGATGGTAATGATTGAGAATGGGATGTTGCCGCCTTATTGGGAAGCATGACTTTTTTGTAGTATAAGGGGCAAACATTGTGTTTAGATGGATGTTTCAGATGTTATGGTTATGTAGTATGTTTAAGTTTTGGATTAGGTACCTTGGTAGTGAGTTTAGAATAGCATGTATCCTATAGGTTAGGTGGTGGTACGGACGTATAAGTTATCGTACGAGCATACCAAGTCACATGCACCAAATGACACTGTGTTCTTGGAGACTGTACTGGTGTACCACTTGGTTATACATGCATCAGTCACTTTGCAATTGTACGGGCGTACCAACGGATGGTACGGTCATACCGAATAGGGCTTTAGGGTTGGTACGGGCATACAGGAATTTGTACGACCATACACGACTAATTCTTGACTTTTCAAAGGATAAACATAAAGCTTTTCTTACTTTTTCCTTATTCTTATCTTTCCAAAAACCCTAAGAAGAGCAGAGGTTAGAGTTCTTTATTACTAGAAAGGCGTGAGAGCTTGAAGAAGAAGGTTGACAACTGACTATGAGTATACGCTAGGTGTAGCATCGTTACAGGTTTCTGCTAGTTGTGTTGTTTTGCTTGTTTTCATTGTTCAGGACCTAAGTAAGGTCTGGAAGTGATGTTTTATGCTTTATGGATTGTGTGTGACCTAAATGATCGTATATAGCCAATGTTTTCCTATGATGAGCTTGGTACATGATCATGAAAGCATCATTTACAGAGCATGTCATGTATTATACATGCATAAAGACATTCATGACATTCATGGAGATGTATGGGGGGGGAAAGAAAGGACAAGAGAGAGATGATTGCAGAGCTATATGCTCTGGACATACTGGGTCATACAGTTAATGGATCCCCTCAAGGAATCATACAATTTAATACCCTCCTACGTGAGATGAGTCTCGAGACCTATAGTAAAGAAATGGGTTCATAGAACCATACAGTTTAATACCTTCCTTTGGGAGATAAGTACCGGTACCTAGAGGGACCAGTATGTAAGGAAATTATGCACAATGATAAAAGAAAAAAAAGAAGAGGGAATGTGAAGAAAAGAGAATGAGGGAGAATGCAAAGCATGATTGCATTCTCATTATATACATTGATGTAGGCAACACATTCATTTATGTTCATTTTGAATGATAGAGCACTATGATGGTGTTATTGAATGAAATAATATGATGTTTTGATATTAAATATGATGTAGGGAGTAGCTTTATCTCTATTCATGTTTAAGTATGATTATGATTTGTGCATATGTATATATCTATCTAGCACCACTGAGTTTTATACTCAGCGTTTATCATTTGATGAACGTAGGTACTAAGTCTTCGAGAGAGCGATCAGAGAAGTAATCTGCGACTTAGGTAGAGAGCCAGATTTTTGAGGAAAAATCTTATTCTCGAAGTGGTACTGGACGTCTGTAGCATGCTCCTATTAGTTTTGTTTGATGTAGCCTTTGTTAATCATAGCGACAGTAGTTATTATTGTATTTTGGTGGTGATACTCTCAAAGGGAATGCTTATAATTGTATAGAACCTTAATGTATGAACTTGTAGACAATAATATGTATACTTATGAGATGTTTGCTCAGTTATTATGGTGTAATCCAATTCTAAATGCATGAATGAATGTCCAAGGCATGTTAAATGATAATTAATACCTGACATGCTGCAACCCTATTCACCACTAAATATAAAGACTTGTACCCATATGAATTAAGATAAGTATAATATATGCATGTATCCCTTGTAGTGTAAGTGATGGTTTCCTTGTAGGAGACGGTTATTTATACTACGGGAGCAGGTTACTCCAGGTATGGGCTGGACGTGACATGTAATATGATGATTAGTCAATACTTTACCAAGGTAAAAGCAATATGTTTAGAGATTTTCAAGGTAGATCTAGAAAATGCAATCTTTATAATATGGATAGCCAAAATTATAATTTCATGGTCTATGACCATAAGGATGGGCTTAAGAAACAACTTTATTCGAGTTGAAAAGTTCACTAGCTAATCAAGAAGTGAGCTAAATAAATGTTTGAAGTCATAATCGAAGATGAAGAAAAGGCTCTTTTCTCTAATAAGAAAAATTTCAAAGAAAGAAATGAGAAAAACCTAGAGGGTGGTAGAGGAATCACTAGAAAATAAACTTTTAATTAGGAGTAAGATGAGAGTAATACATCAACAATAATAATAATAGATGAGATGGAAATAATCGATGATAAAATGATCAATGTTATAACCATGAATGAAAGGCCACTTTACTTAGGACTATTAAAATAAAAGAATTAAAATTAATAATATTGAATCAACTTTAAATGATAGAGAAGTAGAATAAGATTTCAAAGATTCTTTTACAATAGAAGAAGAAGTAGATCTCTATTAGCATAATGAGAAAGAAATGACATTAACAACCACTTATTGAAGTCTTAATCATAAGAATGATTGCATCATTAACTTAGATTATTTTAATCATATGATAAGAGATAAAGATAAGTTGATTGAACCAAGTACAAAAGAAATAAAGTTGTAGTAATTATATACAATTAAAAATTATCAATTGCTTATCTTAGTAATACCATAATGGTAACTTAATTTAATTCTTATGAAGTAAAATTATAGAAAGTATTTCATGTTCTAGATATGCAAATGAATCTTTTACTAGTTGCATAACTCATAAATTTAAGGAATTTTATGATGTTTAGTCCAGATGATGTGAAAGTGTATAAAATATAAGACCTATAAGTAAGCTAATCATAGAAGGAAGAAGATTTAAGTCTATCTATGTAATGAATGACAAAATAGCATATATAAACAAAACAAGAAAGAGTGAGATAACAAATATATGGTATAATAGATTTAGGAATTCAATTATTACAAATTAAAGGTAATGATGAAAAAAATCAATGCTTAAAAATCAAAGCTTAATAGTTTGCCTTACCTTGATGTGTAAGAAGATACAATATTTTTAAAGTATTAATATGGTAAAGCATATCAACTTCCATTTGAAGAACCTAAGTTCAAAGCTAGAAACCCTCTTGAGCTAGTTCACTTAAATGTCTTTGGTCTAATTAAGCAAGCAATAGTAAGTGTTTATCATCATATAATAACTTTTATTGATAATTTTTTCTTGTACTTCTAGGTAGGTTTTTTAAAAGAAAAGTCAAAAGCTTGAAACAATTCAAATTATTTAAGAAGGCTATTAATAAGGAATTAGATTCAAAAATGAGATATTTATTAATAAATAATTAGGGAGAATATATGTCTATAGAATTTTAAGAATATTTACAATCAAGAAAAATCAAACGATAACTGACTTATCTAGGAACTCCTCAATAGAATGATATTGTTGAAAGAAAGAATTGTTGCTAGTAGAGCTTTGCAGAAGTATATTGCATGCAAAGAATGTATCACCTTAATTTGGGTTAAATGTATGAAGATGATGACTCATATAATAAATTTATTGCCTTATGTAAATCTGAGGTTTGTATCTCCATTTAACAAGTTATGGAAGACCAAGATAGTTATTGGTCACTTTTATGTATTTAGGTGTGTATATTATATGTTCGTACTAGATCATCTACATGGAAAAGTTTGATGAAAAGGAAATTTAATGTATCCTTATGGGTTATAATATCAAATAAAAAGGATGGAGATGTTATAATTCAATAATAAGGAAATGTTTTATTTCTCAAAATGTGGTGTTTGATGAAGCATCATATTTATGGTCTCTTTAATCAATCCTCTCACCAGATTAAAAGGAGGTTGAAGAGAAATTATAATAAAATTGTGAAGATTTAACTAAAGCAATGAAAATTTAGTTAAATGATGTTTAAAATGATGATTTTAAAACTTCCTCAATTATCAAAGATGATGATGTGATTGAGCCAAAATCATGAAGGAGTTCATGAACTCATATTTAAAGAAAAGTTAAGATAAATAGAAGATATCAATAAAGAAGAAAATATTCAACCACCTTTATAAAGATCAATAAGATAAAGAAAGCCAAACCAAGGTGTCACACCCCAACTCGATATAACATGCTCCCATAGTATAATTAATAACCTTCTAATAAAGGAAATCATTAATTACACTATAAGGGATTTAAATTTTTTTTATAAATTTACTATTCATCAAGCACTATTTATAAGTTACTATTTATTAGGTCCTGTCGTGAAATTTAATATGTCGTTTGCTTATTATCATAATACATCATTACCATATTCATATAAGTATACAGTACAAATACTCCACAAAAGGTAATACTGTCAAATGAGAAATGAAATATACTACATAATGAGAAACGATATCTCAGAGTACATTATAAAAGTCCAGACTGCATCTAGGATAAGGCTTTATAAAAGACCCGATCTTAGCCAATTGTAGATCAGCTACTCTTGTCACTCCCCAGTTGAACTAGGTCCTGCGTTCATCAAATGACAAACGCTGAGTATACAACTCAGTGGTATTATAACAATATGTATGTGACATTTCAATATTCAATAACAACATAATAATATCAACTTTCACATAATATTCATAGAATAAGGTATCATCATCATATAATGTCAACTGACATCTTACTATATCAATGTTGAATATTTGACATTAATAGTATAAGAATAAATACCATATGCAATCCTTTGTAACTTTTCCTCCATCCATTGTCATATAAGAGAATCATCGTATACATATATGTGTATGATGTGTATAAATATTTGTTTCATACATCCATCATCATTAATCCTTATATTTTCACCATATGTGGATGATATTGTATGCTTTTGATAATGCAATCATGTCATGCACTCTCTCTCAACTCTTTATAATCTTTTATCTCATTCTAAAATATTACACTCAAATCCTTTTCGTACTGGATCCCTCTAGGTACTAGTACTTAACTCTCAAAGGAGGCCAAATATTATATAACTGTAGGGTTCTATGAACCTCATCTCCCTTGGGAGAGTCACTGTATCTATATGATTCCTTTAAGGGAATTCATTAATTATATGACCCAGCATGTTTCTTTTTCTGTAACATCTCTTTTCTTCTCTTATCCACCTTGTAACTTCTTTGCAATGTCATGAATATGTCTTTGTGTATAAATAATTCATGCCATGATGTATAAATGATGCTTTAATGCTCATATGCAATAATAATCATATAATACCATTCACAACATAAACTCATTACTTTGCTATCACAAGCAATCAATTGAGAAAACATCATTTCAAGACCTTTAATGGGTCAATAAGTGAAAAGCACAAACCTGCAATGGACTTCCCCTTATCCAAATCCCTTGGTAATACTTGTAAATCTTCCTTCACATCATCTATAACATTAAAAAGTATCCATACTTAATAAAAGAAATAATTCATACAAAGATTCACAACACATTGCTTTCTTTCCAATCACCTTACAGGTAAGTCTATAACTTGAACACAATTAAGCAATCGTAAGGATTCTTAAGATTGTTCAACTAATACCCTACTTAAATATATATATACTTATATAATGAACATATAATTTAAGGATAAAATTAGCAACATAAAAAGATTTCAATGTAAACCAAGTTATAAGTATAATAATATCCTTTTTTAACCACTTTTTAATACAAAACATTTTACCTTCTAGGATCTTTGCTCATTATACAAGACTTTTGCCTAAGCACATAATCTTTAAATTAAATAATTCTTAAGCCATTAGAAACTAGACTCAAAGATCTTTGCAACGATAAATTACACACCTCAAAACTCATCCGATAAGGCCTCCAAATGTTGTTGATAAAATCACTTAAAACAAGCCTTTAAAGTCTACATGAGTCGTGTATAACTTATACAAGTCATGTACAACTCGGCCCTTACCAAAAAAATACATGTTTTATGATGCCCATGAGCTACACGAGTCATGGAGAGTTTACACAAGTCGTGTAAGACTCATCCTCCCCTAAAACACCTATTTTTCATCATTTTTTAACACCCAAAACAACCCCAAATGGTTCCTTAAGCTTCCTAACCTATTCCCATGACCAAAACAATTTAAAAACACTCCTAAACCTTGCTATAAACATCAATTTAACATAATTTAAAGTTCAATCATTCATCAAATACAATTCATCATTGATTTTACTTCATTCAAATCTATCCAAGCATGAGCAACTTTACAACGATTCTAATATTCATGGACATGCAAGAATTCATTCTTCCATTAATCATTAAGTATAATAAACCATCTAAACACCTTTCAAACATCATTTACAACCCTCAATCATCAACTAAAATGGTTAATACAAGTGGTGTAAGTTAGGGTTTATATGATCTTCACATATCAAAAATAGAAATTGGTTTAGTTATGCATAACATCCAATTCAACACTTCTACTTTCTTATTCTTTCATCCTTCAATCCAATTATGTCTTTTATACACAATTAACACAACCCACAATAACTTACATCATGAAGAAGTAGAAGACACACATATAGTTAAGCTAAATTAAAAGAAGTATAAAAGTTAAAATCTACCTATGCTCTTACCTTGATTTATTGTTTCTCTTAGGTTAGAATGGAAAGAGAGAATAAGAAAGAGAAACCATATTATCTTTATGAAGAAGAGATAAAAACCTAACTTGCTTTTTCCTTAATAAGATAAGTCTCCATTTATTTATTTATTTATTTATTATTATTATTATTATCACTTAAGTTAGGAAGGATCCAATAATATATGGACACTTGATAAACCTATACCACTTCTTTACATAATTTTATTTCCTCTCCTCCTTATCAATTAAAACATCATTATGACATCATACCACACTTACCACTCATTTAATATAAGATGAACATAAATCCTACATAAATTGTAAATTTTCAATTATAACCTTAACTTTTATTATAATCCCTTTTGTATCCTATCTTACCATTTAATGTACCATTGCTTCTAACTTTCCTTTAACTTATACTTACCCATCTTAAACCATACTTAATCATATAATAACATGTTAAACATACCAGCCATCACCTAACATACTTTAATTTCATTATAAAACTTCATTCAAGGCATTCAATAAAAACATATTTGATTTACTTCTTTATTGTATCTTCACTTCAATGATCATCTTTTCACTTTGTTTTCATTCATGCCTATAAACATTCCAAACCATATGCAACTTCCTTACTCTATAAGACATTTCCTTCCTATTTATCACATCAAAATATTTATGCATCATATATCATTCATATGTTTCATGCATTAATTAATCTT
The DNA here is from genome assembly GCA_948192965.1 of Dalechampia spathulata. Lineage (NCBI taxonomy): Eukaryota > Viridiplantae > Streptophyta > Magnoliopsida > Malpighiales > Euphorbiaceae > Dalechampia > Dalechampia spathulata. Next base: position 12,739 of record CANYBF013688884.1, read on the forward strand.
TAACTGGAACATATGCATAAAATGCAAACACATAGGGATGCTATGTGTATGGATGTGACACAAGGTATATTAATGCTACTTTAGTTGAAGATTCTAAAGGTATGTGAGAGCCAAATACATTTGAGAAATCACCTGGAAAGAAGGAATAGAGGTTAGCCATGTAAGAACATATTTATTGACCCTGACTTTTCACGTTCGTGTAGTTTCAGGTTTCTGTTGATTCAGATTAGTTCTAGTCTCCGATATCGACCCCGATTATGCACATGGGCCTCTGTGGCTTCCCCTGAGCATTATGGTGCACAGAATACCTCCAAGCTGGTGGGGGCCACCACAGCGCCTAGTAGGGCCCGCCACCCTCATTTCCCAATTCTATGTGTTCTGTACATTCAGAACACACTTCATTGTTTCCTACGCAAGGCAAACCACACGAAATGCAAAATAATGCATTTCGGGCAATTGATACTATTCATCATAAATAGTGCATAGGTGGGGCCCACCACCTCCATCAACCTATTCTGTGTATTCTATACTTATAGAATACATTTCACATCTGCCTTACGCAAGGCACATCCCGTGGCATTCTAAATGCCACATTCTGGGCTTGTCGCACTGTGGGGCCCACCAAGCATTAGTGGGACTCGCTACCCACTATAATTCTATTCTGTGTGTTTTGTACGCACAGAACACATCCCACTTGCTGCCCTACTCAAGACAAAGCACTTGGCATACTATTTGCCGCCTTCCGGGCCTACTACACTGTAGGGCCCATTAAGGCACTATTCATCATGAATAGTACACATATGGGGCCCACCACTCAACTTAGCCTAACTCAAGTGTTCTATGCACATAGAACACATTTTCACTAGTGCTTACGCGAGGCATGACCTTTTGGCACGTCGAATGCCACTTTTGGGCCAAAATAGTGCCGCATGCCCTAAAACAGGCCCATTAGCGAAAATTCGTTGTTCAGGGCCGAATTTGGCAAAACTCAAAACTGCAAAGTGACTCAGAATGTCGTTTGCATCTCCGATGATATATGGCATGCATTACGTTTTGATCATACGGGCCTGTGCGCATTACCTAAAAATGCAACATGCGTAGCACATTGCACAATGCGCTACGCATATTACAAAAAAAAGATGTTTGGTGGGGCCCACTTTCGGGACCAAATCCGGAAAACTTTTCTTCATGAAAATGTCTTAGAATGTCAAATGATGCATATTTGACATGTCGAATGCATTATATTTTGCCCATACGAGGCAAAATACACATAGGGTGAATAATGCATGCATGCACTATTTGAAAGGAAAAGACGTTTGGTCGGGAGCCTTTTTGGGATCAAATCTGGAAAAATTTTGTACTGTAAAGTGTCTTAGAATGTCAAATGATGCATATTTGACATATGGCTCACATTACATTTTGCTCATACGAGGTGGAGCACATTGTAATGTGTGTAGCGCTTTGTACAATGCGCTACGTATATTACAAAAAAAGATGTTTGGTTGGGTCCCGGGACTAAAACTAAAGTGAGCCATATCACACAATGTCTTAAAACATAAAATGATGCTTCTAGGGCATGGGGCGCACATCCCGATGCGACCCCAGTGGGCCCTACTTGACGGGTCAACATACAATGTGCTACGCATATTGTACAATGTGTGGCGCACATTGGCAATGTGTGGCGTACATTCTTTTAAAATTTTCAAATCTAGTCCAAAAATTACAATTTTACCAAACCCTAATTTGGCTCTATAAATATAGAGCTAAGGGTCATCTGAAGGGGATCCGAATTTTGCTCCTAAGCAAAGGAAAACTATGCCAAAATTCCTCTAAAATTAATTAAACACTTAATTAATTAAATTGGTAGGATTTAGAGACTAAAACAAGCACTAGTTAGGTCCCTAAACACGATTGGAAGCAAGAAATTGAAGAAAAGCATACTGCCCAAAGGTAATTTTTCATTTCCCTGCCATTTTTTTTAGATTTTTGCATAAATCTCCTAATTTTTGCTTGATCTACTTGTGATTGGCTACAATCTTAAATTTTCATGGGTTACTCATGCTGTTGGGTATCCAAAAATACTGAAACCCGGCTTTGATCTACCTAGATCTGAGCTGGATTTCACGATTTTGTAAAAATCCTTCATTTTCCTCTATTTTTCAAAGAATGTGCGCCACACATTCATGAATATGCGCCACACTTTGCCAATGTGTGGCGCACATTCATCAATGTGCTGCGCACATTGTTCAAAATTTTCCCAGAAAATGCAATTTTTCTCGGTTTTCACTTCTGATCTGACGAATCCAGCTACATCAGAGGCTTTTCCATGCATCTAGTGTACTGGATCTGTCATAAATCCTCCAGATCTAAGCTAATTTCAACTTTGAAATTAATTTTTCTAAGAATGTGCGGGACACATTCATGAATATGCGCCACACTTTGCCAATGTGTGGCGCACATTCATCAATGTGCTGTGCACATTGTTCCCAGAATTCCAAGAAAATCACATTTTTCTTCCGTTTTCTCGCCCGATCTGATTTTCTAGTGACATTTGAGGCTTGTCCATGTCTTAAATGTTCTGGATCTATCAAATATTATCCAGATCTAATTAATTTTAGCCTTAAAATTAATTATTCAAGTTAATTGCATAATTAAATATTTGGATTGCAATTTGGAGGCCGATCCATGCTCAAATAAGGTATTATCCTTTATTAATGTTGCTTATTTTAATCTGTAGATCGAGTTTATACTGATAAATTTGATTTTTTTTTGCAGATTTAACATCAATGTGTGCCACACATTGTACAATGTGTGTAGCACATTGTCAATATGCTGCGCACATTGTATATCATGCGACGCACATTCTTCACGTTTTTCTAGAAAAATTATATTTTTCAACCATATTTCAACGTATTTTGACAAATCCAGCAACATTTGATGTTTGGCAGTAACTCAAGTGTATTGGATACGTCATAAAATAAATACATTTAATTAATTTTGACCTCAAAATTAATTTTTACGATAAAAAGCCATTTTTACTCGTATAAAATGCAATTTTTGAGAGGATTGGATTCAAATTGGTTGAGGGGCTATCTCCAAATTATTCCAAGTGATGTTAGCACTCCCATTTGATTTTCCATGATCAAACAAAAATAATTTTGCTTAAAATTATTTTTCTTTTTATTAATTTTCACGATTCGACTCGTATAAAATCACATAATTATTGCTAAATAATTAATTGGATTTTGACTCTTGCTTCATGCTTTCACATAGCATTGGACTAGTCAAATAAATCCTAAATTCATTTGCTACTAATGAATTTATTTGTGTTTATTTTGTATATTCGCATCGTTCATTTTTGGCTCGTGCCACCTGAGGTAAATAGTACCCAAGAAGGAAGGGGGTATTACTTAATACCCCAAAATTATGTATGCATGGAGAATTTGTAATAGGGTAGAATTATTTAATGCGGTCTGTGATAATTCCCCCCTATTTCCCGTGTGTATCCCCTATTTCCTCGATCCCTTTCCCGACCATTATTACTTTTATTCGTGGATGGTTTATATTTGCTTAAATATACCATATCATCATGTCATATGCCATATCACATGACACAATCACACACTACTATGCATGCCATACATATGTCATGCCATAACATATTGTATTTCCTATGTATATATGTATAAATATGTCAATACGCAATTACTCCAAATACGCAATCCAATACATACAATCAATATGCCTTGCCATGCATATATATGTCATATCACATGTCATTTTGCCATAATGCCATGTCACATTGTATGTCATAACGCAAGTCATACCGTATGCCATCACATATACTATGCTGAACACACATTCACATATGTATCACTATACCATGACATGCATATGCCATGCCCTACATCCTTTACATGTCATGCATATGGTATGCCAATCAATATGCCATGACATGCATATGCCATGCTATACACCATTTTACATGCCATGCATATGGTATATCACGCATTATTTCACATATCATGTATATGATATGTTATCTATTATGTCATGTCACGCATATGCCATGCCATACATCATCACATACGCCATGCATATGGTATGCCACATATCATTCCATATGTTATGCACATGACATGCATCATATCACATACCATGCATATAGTATGCCATCCATTATAATATGTCATGCATATGCCACGTATTGCATCATTCACATATTATGCACATGATATGTCATTCATTTCACATGTCATGCATATGTCATGCATATGTCATGTCACTCACTTTATGTATTATACATACGCCATACACAACGCTTACGTCAAACGTTAAAACAACATTAACGCATAATGTTATACGCTATTTGTTATGATTATGTATTTACATATCATGTTAGGATTGCTATATCATGCATATGATATGTCATTCATGATCACATGTCATGCATATGCCATGTTACTTTATCGCTACTTCGCATGCCATGTTACTTTATCACTACTTAGCATGCCATGCATATGTCATGCCATCCAAATGTCATATAGCTTTATATGTCATTTTATCTGCAACCTTGCAACGCCAACTCATAGGACGCATTGTATGCTTACATTACGCTCGCATGCTTGCCTGCCTAGGACAATTAATCCCAATTAAGATGGTAAAATCGATCTTGGAAACTCATAGAAATAGATCTCTACCACCCGAACCTAATCTCTAAAGGGTTTAACTAGCACTCATGCTATGGGTTGGTTGGACCAATCCGAAACCATCCGGTGGTGACTCCCTTGCGACTCTTTCGAGTCCGTATCATTCCCTAAGGGAACCCCTTAGGAAGACTGCGTTTTCGCTCCAAGTGCGGTCGCTGGTCTGTGACTTTCACAAGCCTCGCTCTAGGCCCCGACAGAAACCGACGCTCACAATATTCAAGCATTGAATCAAAATGAGACTTAGGAACTAGTGATAAAACCTAAGGATATGAAACCCATCTCATACAAATAGATATATAAAGTGAAGTACAAACTAGATGGTTCAATTAAAAGGTAAAATGCTAGATTAGTAGCTCAAGGATTCTTACAACATTGAAGACTAATGATGAAATACTTAGTATAATAGTAAAGATTGTAATAGCATGTGTCTTATTGGCTCTTGCAACAATCAACTCATGAGACGTGTCTCAAATGGATGTGAAGAATGTCTTTCTAAATAAAAAAAAAATTGATTTGAGAAGTCTATATGAAACAACCACCAAGTTTCAAGAGCAAATCTCATTCAAAAGCTATATATAAGTTTTAAAAGGCTCTATATGGCTTAAAGCAAGTCACCTAAAGTTTGGTATAGTAATATTAGGTTTCTTATTTTCAATGAATATCCAATCTTATCAGCAAATTCAAATTTTATTATCAAAATTCAAGAAGGAAAAAAGTAATGACTTTGGTTAATATGAATGATTTAATCACCATTGGAGATGATAAAGAAAAATTGATTAGATCAAAAAAAATTTCTTAGTTCATTTTCAAATGTAATAACTTGAATAATTGAATCATTTCTTGGGGTTAATGGTGGAACGAACAAAAGAAGGGATATTTCTATATCATTAAAAGTATGCTAGAGATTTACTACAAAGTATAGCATTCTTGACTACAAGCATATCTCCTTACCAATATAAATGAATTCAAAGATGAGTGTAAAGAAAGAAAATGATTTGGAAGATCTAATAATGTATCAAAAAAGTATTTAATCTACTTAAAATTGATAAAACCAAAAATTGTTTATACAATTGGAATAGTAAGTAGATTTATACAAGTTACAAAGCACACTTTCTTAGAAGTTATTTGAAAGCTACTTAGAAATATGAAAGGAATAATTAATGTTAGCTTACTTTACAAGCATAATGTAGAAAGCAATTTAAAAGGATATTACAATGTTGATTATGCTGGTGATGTTGATATTCAAAGATCTACAACTAAGTATGCTATCAACCATGGATCTAGGGTTATAATATGGTGTAATAAAAGAAAACAAACAATCTCACTTTCAATAATTAAATTTGAATATCATGTAATAACCATGATAATAAAAGAAAACATATGATTAATCTAATTGCTAAAAGATTTACAATAACCAATAAACTATGCAACCTCTTTATGTTATGGTAATCAATGCAACCCTTTTATGTTGTGGTAATCAATCAACAATTAATATAGGGAAAAATTTTATGTTTCATGCAAGAACAAAACATATGCAAATTCATTATCATTTTATTTGAGAAAAAGTGTTGAAAGGAGAAGTGTTCATGATAAATGTGAAGCCAAAAGGTCAAGTAACAAACATCTTTACTAAAAGACTCAATAGAGAAAATTTTGAGAAATTTCATAGTTAGCTTAGAATGATCTTCAAGAAAGAAGCAAAGAGAAGATAATTTATATTAAAGGGGAGTATTAAAAATCAACATAAATCATAGATATTATATATTAATATTTTGTCTAATTATAATTAAGTCACTTGATTTAAATTAAATAAGTAAACCATGTGACTACAATTTTGTTGCTTGGCTAAATCAAAGCCAAGTATTTTGTATGGATAAAATTAAATTATTTGGTTTAATGTAAGCTAAGAGAATTGCGTGGTTTAAAAGAAGTCATTCGTCTCAGTATTGATCAAGTAAAATAAGTGATTATGAGTATGACTATTTAATTCCATGAGTGGTTATGTTGGTTGCACGAGAGAACCTAGTAAGTTATGTGGTAAAAAATCATTTGCTTTTATTATAAATAGGGGGTGAGTTTGTCATTCTAATCATCTATCCAAAAAAGTGCTTTAATGAGAGAAAAAAAATTAAAATAAAGAAAAATATGGACTAGAAAATTATTTTAGTAAATATTATAAAAATTATAATTTTCTTTTACATTATTAATAATTATTAATAAAAAGTGTTTGAAATGTTATTTACTGTTATCAAAATTTTATCTGAAATATCCAACATAATGAAATCAAAAACTTCAAGTTAATTAAGATTTATTAAATTTATCTGAAATATCTAACATGATGAAATCAAAAGCTTCAAATTAATTAAGATTTATGATATATTCTAGATTTTTTTGATAAATTAAAAAATAAGGACTAAACTTTTTTGAAAAATATAAGATATTATATAAGTAGTAAGAGATCAAACAAAAGGATAAGTTTTTGACAAAAGAAAGAAAACAATAATTAGATAATTATTATATATTATATTATTTAGGTAAATTGTTTAGAAATCACATTAAATTGAAATTTTATTTTAAATATCATATTTTTCATATCGTTCATCCTATAGAAATTAATTGATTAATAAATTTTGTAGAATGATAAATAATGAAGGACAAAATTACATCATTATTAAAAATAAATAGATAACTATGAAAAATTAAAATGATAAACTTATAATAAAAATTAGAAAATAATAATTATGCAATTATTAGAAATCATATCATTTAGAAGAAAAGTTTTGAAATCACATCAAATTGAAAATTTATTCTAAAATCACATTTTTTATATCCTTCATCTGACAAAAGTTAATTTGATTAACAACTTTTGCAGAATGAGAAATAATGAAGGATTAAATTGTTTCATTATTAAAATTAATAAAAGAAAAGTAGGGATTTAACAAAATATTGGGGATGAAATAGAAAATTCATGAAATTTAGGGGAGGTCGGCGATATTCTAGGAAAAATCTGATGGACCGTTCGCTTTATGGCCTTTCTTGTTGTGACATGTGAGAAAATCATGGCCAAGTGGCAAACTCGAATCTTTTCTCCTGAGGTCTATTCGATTCCGTTTTTTGATTCTCTTTCTCTAATTTTACCATCAAACCAAGCCATTCATTTCTATTTCTTTTTGGAATTCCCATTTCTTTGTTCTTCAGTACCCTCTCCTCAATAACAACCGATCATTTTATATATAAGAAGAATTTTTTATTTAGAAAAGTTCAAGTTTCGGCATTTGCATTATTAATCGAGAGAATGCCAGTTTTCTCTGGTGAAAATTCAGTTGACATGTAAGTTTATGATTTCTTTTCTTGTTTCTCTGTCTGTTCGACTTCATGTGCAGATCAAATATGATGTGGGTTTCTTTTTTTCCCTCAAGTTAATTCAACATGCCAACAAAACTCAATGAGTGTGATCGTATACTAAATACTTGACGATTTTTATTTGGTTTCATGATCTCATTTTGTGATTTTGGGGTACCCACTTGTTTATATTTTCAATTTTTGATTGTTATATGCCTTGTTTGATTGTTTCGTCCTATGGGTTTTGCTCTGTTTTGTCGAGTTATTGATAGTACAGGATCGCCGTGTTTTTTTGTTTGTTAAGTTATTGAATTTCTTCATTTAGTTCACTGATTTTTATTTTATTTTCATCAAATGTTTGTTCTGATTGGTAGCCTGACTTATTTCAATCCTGATGTATAAACATGAATAGAATTATTCTCATCAGGTTAATTTCCACAAGCTTTTTAATCTACCAAGTTCTGTGTCTATGACAGGATTAGACAACCTGAATTGGAGTCAATTTGCTAAGTGTTTTTTCTGCAATTACTATGTGTTGATATGATGATGTTATGCTTAGCCTTCTTCGTAGAAAATAAGAAGGAAAATTACCAACAGTTGGTCACTGTTTAACCAGTTGCTGAATGTTTTCTACAAACTTTTATCTTTTGTTGAACAGACATACTGATTTCTGCAGACTTTGCGAACTTTAAGATATATTGTTTGCTGGAAGTTTCCCAAATTTAACTGTGCAGTGTATCAGTGACTTGTCTGCAGAATATTTAACCATGCTGTACCTACCATAAGATCTAATACTTCCATGTTCCACTAACTATACATATTTATAGTTTTGAATGGCGAAACCAATCTTAAGTGGTAAAATTGGATTAGTGGCTTTATTTTCTGGAGGAAGATGATGAGTTCATGCCAGTAATGTTCTAGTTCTATTTGTTTCTTAACTAATCTACTGTGGTTGATCCAGGATTTTGGTAGTGATTACAACCACATGAGTAAAGCATGATTTTTGAGACACGCAGCTTCTTAGAAATGCAAGTTGGTCTGTCTTTAGTTCATATGCTGGTCACTAAATGTAATTCTTTAAGTCGACTGGAGTCATTTGCATAAATTTCTTTGTTTAGTGGGAATGATTTTGTACTACATCATCAGAAAGATATAAGGTAGTTTGATCATTTCGAATTTTTTCTCGATATGAACTGTGTATTAAGGTATCTCCCTCTTGTATATTATCCATCATTTAGTCCTTGGTCAAGAGAAGATACTGGAACTCATTGGTCAACCTTGGTGAAAGAAGATCAAGTTTTTGCATCGCATACGAATACTAGTTGCTTTGCTATCAAATGTATCATTAAGTGCTTATCTGAAGCTAATAGATGCTCTCTTACAGGTTAAAATCCATTGTAAAAAGATCTTTTGGTATTAGCATTACTTAGGACCATGAACACCGTATGCAAATATTTCTCTATCTTACTGCAATTCTCCATAAAACTGCTTACAAGAAAAGCTGTTTTCATAAGTTTTTGATGATATGTTTGTCACTGCTGCAACTCTTCTTCTTATCCATGCTCGAATCTAATCGATGTTTCTACATTTGGAACTTCTGTTATAACCATGTAAAACTGTTGACAAATGGCACCTTCCTTTAATCATTGAATATGTACCAGGTGCATCATCATATGTCTTACAAATCATATGTCATGTGGATATGACATCTCCTAAAGGCCAGTTTTGCTGGTTTTTCATTTGCCTTGTCCATTACTGAAATTGAGCAGGCCATTTTTACCTGATTTTCTTTGTTGCTCCCTCTAGCTTCAAATGATAATTCTGATCCTCCTTGTTGTAATAGTAGCATTATGAAACAATTAATCTAGAATAATTATCGAGGGGGAACTCTCTCTCTCTAATTGATGATAGTAGGTGGTTGACACTTCACTTTGGGACATGGAAGTTGAAATTGGGTTGTTGCAAGCATCTGTCTATCCATTTCTTCAAAGCACACTGGAACCTTCTGAAGTGTTGGAACATGGTTAGGGATCATTTTTGCATTTGTATGACGTTCATGTTGTAGGGGCTAAAGCAAGATTATAATTAGCATGGAGTTCTTATGGTCTGGTCAACAAAACCTTGTTGGACATAATTTATGGCAATTAGCAGAGTTCTCTTCATCATGTCTAGCGTATGATGATTTCTCCTTCTTCCAATTTTGAGTGCAGTAAAAGTTCTCTTTCCAAGCTTGCTCCGCTGGAAGCTGTCTTATTTGATGTTGATGGAACTCTATGTGATTCAGATCCTCTCCACTATTTGGCCTTCCGTGAAATGCTTCAAGAGGTAATGCATTATCTCCTTTTATCATTTCCTTTGCTTCTGCTTACAACTCTTTTCCGATATTTCTTGCTCAAGTGTATGTCTCCAATGCTTTATTAAAAATTGTTGAACATATTCCTTTCATAGAGCAGTGAATATGTTGAATCAAAGCAAGCTTGTGTTCTTTAACTGATGGATCTTTGTCACTTCAGATTTTGAATTTACTAAGTCATGGTATTTTTGCATGTTTTGAAAATGTGATTTAACAGATAAACTTCAATGATGGTGTTCCAATTACTGAAGAATTTTTCATTGAGAATATTGCTGGGGGGCATAATGATGATATTGCTTTGCGTCTCTTTCCTGGTGATCTTCAGCGAGGCCTACAATTCACTGTTGAGAAGGAAGCCAAGTTTCGGAAGTAAAATTCAGATCCCATCAATTTAGAAAGAAACCCTTTTTCAAGTGCACCATTTTGAACTTCCTTCTTTTTTTTCTTTTTTTTTTCTCCTTTTGAATGCAGGTTGGCCTCCGAAAACTTGCCAGCTATTAAAGGACTGTACAAATTGAAGAAATGGATTGAAGATCGTGGACTGAAACGAGCTGCAGTTACTAATGCTCCAAGACCTAATGCAGAACTCATGATATCAAAACTTGGGCTTTCAGATTTTTTTGAAGCCATTATCCTTGGAGATGAATGTGAACATGCCAAACCACATCCAGAACCCTACTTGAAGGCTCTTGAAGTATTGAAAGTGTCCAAGGATCACACTTTCATATTTGAGGTCTGCATCCGTTCTGGTTGTCAAGTTTCTGAATCTCACTTAGCGTGCTCTGTTCATTTTCTATTACTTTCATCAGGATTCCGTGTCAACCTTCTCTGTGTTTCATTTGATTTCTACTACTTGTGTCAGGATTCTGTTTCTGGGATAAAAGCCGGAGTGGCAGCTGGGATGCCTGTTGTTGGTTTAAGTACCAGGAATCCTGAGCATGTATTGATGGAAGCAAAGCCAACCTTTCTGATAAAGGACTATGAAGATCCAAAACTGTGGAAAGCTTTAGAAGAAACTGACAAGAAAAAGGATGCTGGAGTAACTGTTGCTTGAATAAATTCCTCGGGAATGTTTAGTTTTCATAAGAAGGGCATCCGCATTGTTCTGAAGGCTGGATTTGTTTAAGATTTGGTATCAAATGAATTGCAAGTCAAGGATGATACCAAATTGGTACTCTGGCTACTGATGAATGTTTCCCTAATTACTCTTGAATATAGGGTTAGAATTATTTATTTTGAAAGATTGGCACCATTGTCTGTTGAGAGTTTTAAATAATGATGTATTGGTATCAAAATCATGACAATCGTTATTATTTATATGCAAAAATAAAATAACCATTGGGGACAACTTCAACTATTCACTTTGTTGTTCAAAATATAAACCTAAATTTTCTTGTTGCAACGAATGAAAGTAAGCATGAGTCAGACGCAACCTTCATAAGGAAAGCGAATGGATTTTCTAAAGGTATGAATGCCTAGATTGTTTAACAATGTATGACCTTTCTCAATCATGTGCCCCAATCTCATATACCACAATTTAGTGACATTTTCAACCTAACATGGCTTGTTATAGTTGATCCTTGCAACGCATATAATCTATCAATTCAATGAATCTTGATTACTTATCTATAGTTATAGTTGGGTTCACATGCACTTTAGGATATACGCCAAGGGATTATCCAGTAATCTCAACAAATGCTTGATTTGCAATATAAAACTTTCGTTACCATATCCTACAAAATAATTGACACAAGGAGCTCAAATTCTAACATTTCTTTCATTTAAAACTTGATGCCCAGCGCCCTCCTGTTCTAATAAAATGTCAAAATAATGAATACATTATAGAAAAGTGTTATGTCTGAAAATTGATTGGTGTCATACATGGAGAAGCGCATGTCTATCTTCACCATGCAGGTTCTGTTGCATACTCACCATGCAAAAAGTACAATAAAATAATTTAACGAAGATAAAACTTAAGACTGCAATCAATCAAGGTTTAATTAAAACTTTAAGACCTCACAACTCTAACGATCTACAATTCACCGTAATAGATAAATGCATTGAGGTGTTCATCTATTTCTATTATTGTATAATTGCAGCAGGTTCATCTATTGTTTGTTAAAGCAATATATATACCACAAATCCAAAATGAATTGATATTTGAACTAAAAGGTTCAGTAGCTATCTGTTCTGTTCTGTTCTGTTCTATGGATTTAAATTCAACATATTAAGTCAACCTAGTCAAAGTAACCAAAACAAATTGCAGAAAAAGCTTTTACCTGCTTTATATACGCGGTGAAATTCCTGAATTACCCGGTCTCTGTTCAAGTAAGAAGTTGAAACATTAGCTAAAGAAAAAAACCCTTAAGAAACTAACCAAAAGCAAGCACACCGATGAGAAAGAGACCTCAACCAAATTCTCGGTTTTTTTTTTTAATTATTGTTTTGACCTGTGTTCTTCTTCAAGTTCGCATCCATAATCATGCGCGTGTGTTGTGTTTACAGTTGCTCCCTGAAGGAACCATTTTGACAGAAGACTGACGAGGAACAGAAAAGAGCGGACCGGGGGTTTCTATCTTCTTTTCACAGCATGTCTCTGTTCAAATCTGTCAAAGCTTTCATAACCACCTTCACCCACTCTCCCTGCCATTCTCCTTGTTCGCCGACATTCTGTACACAGCAGTTAGAAAACTCAGCAGCAACTGGTTCATTGTGAACCACCTGATTCATTATAGAAATGAGGGCATTCAAAATTTAATTTTGTGTCTTCTGAGTATATTGATAATGTTTTATGTTTAGAGAGCTTGCTAAGAGTGGAAATTGTGTTAAAAGGTATTTCATGTTTGGAATTGTTTTTGCAGAGAGAGTAGAATGGAAGAGAAAAGGAAATCAGTAATGTTATGATTAGTACTCAAGGTAGATAATGTAAGGTAGAATTCAAATATAGATTTAGCAAGCTATGCTTAATATCATTTATCTAATCATAATATTATCTAATTTACTTTTCTCCTTCATTTCCTTTTGTTTTTGCAAAGTAAATTCAAAATATGGAATTCCTTTAACAAAGTCTCCACTCCTCGCAACCTCTTTAAACAAAAAACTATAATCAATATACCCACAAGATTTAAAATTAATGTGAAAGGAGGGTTGATGCCGACAAAAATTACCTGTAATGATCTTGTTAGTGGATCCCTCAACATGAAGGACAACCACAATCAGACAAGGAGCAGCAACACAGATTCTTAACATACAGATTAACAGAGACAGAAGCGCCAAGAAAATATGGTTGTCACAAGAGAAGTACATTGATAAAGTACTTCAGAGATTCAACCTGGACAAAGCTAAAGCGGTTAGTTGTCCTCTTGCTAATCACTTTAAATTGAGTTCTAGAGAGTGCCCTTCTACAGATGAAGAGAAGGAAGAAATGTCCAGAGTTCCATATGCTTTAGCAGTTGGGAGTTTGATGTATGCCATGGTTTGTACACGGCCAGATATTACTCACGCAGTTGGAGTTGTGAGTCATTTCCTTTCAAATCCTTGAAAGGAACATTAGGCTGCAGTCAAGTGGATTCTCAAGTATCTTGGGTCATCCAAAATATGCTTATGTTTTGGAAATGCAGAACCTGTGTTAGCTGGTTACACAGATGCAGATATGGCTAGAGATGTTGACTCGAGAAAGTCTACATTAGGGTACTTGATTACTTTTGCAGGGGGAGCTGTGGCATGACAGTCAAAGTTACAGAAGTGTGTTGCACTGTCTACAACTAAAGTAGAGTTTGTTGCAGCAACAGAAGCATGTAAGGAGTTGCTATGGATGAAGAACTTAATATCAGACATGAGAGATATCAGTTATTTTGTGATAGTCAGAGTGCTATCCACCTTAGTTAGAGCGCTATCCACCTTGGTAAGAATGCCTCCTTTCACTCATGATCAAAACACATTGATGTGAGGTATCATTGGATCAGAGATGTGATAGAGACGAAGCAGTTACAGTTAGAAAAGATCCATACTGATGAGAATGGATCAGATATGTTAACCAAGATTCTACCAAGAGGTAAATTTGAGTATTGTTGATCAGTAGCAGGGATGATAGAGTCCTCCATATAATCGGGAGGGGGAGATTTGTTAATGGGTCCCTCAACATGAAAGACAACCACAGCCACACAAGTCAATATTTTTGGGTTGTACGTTTAAGAGTTTTCGATGGCCTCTTTTATTGATTTTTTTTTTCTTTCTTTCTATGGTTGGTGGCCTATTAATGTTGAAAAATGAATTCGGTGCTGATTGGAGACAAGTTGGCTAACCGCGTACGAGTGTCTATAAAAGACACTCAACCCTTCTGCCAAAACACACAACAAAAACAAAAACACAAATAAAATTAGCCAGAGCAAAGCAAAAACGCTCTGAAGAATTTAGGAAATATTTTTCCTAAAGGGTTGGAGAGAGAAAATAGTGAGGTTATTATTTTTAGGTCGGAAAACACCTTGTGAGCTACTATTTTATTTTATCCTTTGTGTGCTTATTATTTGTAATAGTGGAAGAATTATTGTGATTTTTTGTTCGTGGACATAGCCCAAAATTAAGGGTGAACCACGTTAAATTTTTATGTCCATTTTGCTCATTTTTGCATTTCTTTTCAAAAATACATCGATCGTGCCTAACACTTCTGATGTTTGTGTGGAAGGTGATGAGGGTGTTTGAAAATTTTGATGAGATGTTAAGCAACCGAATGTGACCAAATCAAACTGTCTTAGTTGGTTTATTACTGTATGTCTTAATAAAGGCTTTAGGAGGCAGGAACTGATTTTTTCTGTCACATGGTTAATAGGGCTTTAAACCAAAGTTCATAACGTATTCTGCCTTGTATAAGAATGAATTGGTAGAATCTGCTAGGATCTTACTTAATGAGATGGCAAAGGAGGTTATTAAGCCTAAAATTGTCATTTTCACTTCAGACCAACTGTTGCAGCATTTTCTGCTGTTTTAAATGACTGCTAGTATGTAATTTCTTCTATGTTGCCTCCGTTTTACTTTATTAATGGTATTGCCCTTTGATGAATATTTGAATGTTTGCGGTGCAGTGAGGCAAGCTGTTAGGACACTTCTAATAGACATGGGTGCACCTTTTAAATAAGGCAAAGGGGAATTTACTGCTGCATGGTTAAGAGATATTTTCAGAATAGGACTATAACTTTAGTTTCATTTTTAAGCCTCTTGCTGATTATCCAGATGACAATTATAGGTATGAAGTTTCGTAAAAGCCTTTATTAGACTGTGAAGGAGAAATTTGATTTCTAGATAAATTATCTACTCAATTGTGTTTAGTAACAACAATGCTTTTTTTAATTTGTTTATTATATCAGTATCATTTGATTATGGGTTCTTTTTGGATTTGTGTTTTTCTGTATGTGAACCAACTTATGTTCACATATTTAGGTGTTGGAGCTTGTTCTCTTCGATTTAATGCAAGAACATCCTAATACAATACAATAGTTAAATCTCTTGTCCTGATATTCTGTTAAAAATAATTAGAACAATGTTGGTGTCTATTTGAGTCCATGTATTCTGAGTAAATTGAGAATTTGATAGTTACAATTGTGTAATAATTGGACAAAGAACTGATACATGATGCGGTTGATTGGACTTGTGAATGTTTCAGGCATCTTGAATGAAATGCCTCCAAGTTGGTTTATTGTTGAATACTCGAGATGTTTGAAAAATGGCATTTCCACACATGCCCCCCTGTACTATCCATTCTCAATTCTTGCTCATTTGGCTTCCCACGACTCACGTAAAGCCTTAATGAGTCATGTAGCTTATTGTCCATGCATGATTTCATTCATTTACACTCCCAAGAGTCATGTAACTTGTTTCCAATTTCATATTCATGCATTTTTGGCCCTGCATGAGTCATGTACAACCCACATGACTCATGTAGGTTGCTTCTGTCACATCTGTATTTATAGCACTTTCACATGTTTGCATTTTATCCATAAGTTAGAATGAATGCATGAATGAATGAATGGATGAAGCATGAAATACATGATTGAGCTATGATTCATGAATGTCATGATATGTTCTAAATGCTTATGAATATGATATGAATGAAGGAAATTCCATTAGACATGGAATTTAAAGTGAAAAGAGATAAACATATGGTTAAAGTGATGAAAATGGAATAGACATGTCTTATAATATGCCTTTTGAACAATATTAAAAAATGTCCTTAATGATACCTTAGAATGAAATTCATAAGTGAAACATGATGCTTTGATATGTTTAATATGTTATATGATGAGAAAGTATATGTTAGAATGTATATTAGAAAGTATAATTGAAATTAGAATTAAAAATAAGTTAAGTTGGAAGTAAGGGTATTTTGGTAATTTCACTTAATGAGAAGGATATTTTTGGAAACTAGAAATATGCATGTATGATGTGGGATGTGTATCATATATATATATATATATTGATGTGCATATCATGAAAATCATAATAAAACATTAATTAAAAAAAAGATAATGTAAGGAAGGAGCCAATGAAAAGGTGATAAGTGTCACATTTCTATTGGACATTTCCTTCCAATGAAAAGGTGACAAGTGTCATATTTCTATAGAGAATGATGCATAATAGATTAAATTAATGAGAATGATTTTTTTTATGTAAACCCAAGTATAAACTTTAGTTAAAATATAAGCACCGAATTGGAAATTAAATGATTAAGAAGAAGGGATTGATGTGTACATAAGTATCTTTATAAATAAATAAATATGAGCTAATAGATTTTATATATATACATACATACATACATACATACATACATACATACATACATACATACATGCATACATACATGCATATATATATATATATATATATATAATAAGATTTAGTGAATTAGATATATTCATGGTGAGATTAATTTATGAGTAAGGTTACATACAAAAGCATGAACTTTTAATATATGGCGATGTAGGCACATTTGAATAATAAGCATGGGATTATAAATCAAGCCATGATTTTAATGCCAAAAATGTATGATAAGGTATTCTTATTCACATGAGAGTCAAATGTGTAAAATTGATATAAAAATACTATTAGTATAACCAAATTATGTATTGATTCCTATATGATTAGTAACATGATATTGAAAATAAATGTTTTCAAAAAGAATATGAAATTTGCAAGTATCTTATGATAATGAAACAAATAGAATATTATGGATGAATCTTACATGGAACTAAGAGTAAACTAAGAATGTAATAATATTGAAATATAAGTATGGATAAGGGAAAGATTATGACTTTTACACCTTTCAAGAGTAGAGATATTACTTCTACTCAAGTTTGTGCTTATGAGTTTCTTATTTATTATAAGACATATGTCACATCCACACACACACCACATTCTTATGTATATGCATTTTATGAATACATTATAGAGAGTGATTGAGTAATGCATGAAATGCATGAATGAGATATGATGCATGAATGTGTTAACATGATGAATATGATATAAAGTGCTTTATGGATAGAGGAATTCCATATGATATGGAATTAATAGAGAAAATAATAAAAGAAGGTGAAAAGATGATTATAGAAGTGTTTATGCACTAAAGATGTGATTTTGGTATGTTTTTATTAAATGCTTTTGAGGAAATTCCATAATGGAATTTATACTTGTGACTTTAAAAATGGAGGCAGCAACATACTCGACCCAAGTATAGCTCTACTCGATTCAAGTAGGATGCTGGAAACATGACCCATATAGGCAGTAGCATACTCGAGTTGAGTATGGTTCTACTCAAGTCGAGTTGGATGCTGGAAAAATAAGACCTATAGAGACAACAGTGTACTCAAGTTGAGTATGGTTCAAGTAAACTACTAGAAAAGAAAATTAATTAAAAACCATAGAGGTAGCAGTATACTCAAGTCGAGTATAATGATACTCAGGTCTAGTATACCTCTAGAATTGAATTAAAGGTGATAGCAAAATGGGCAGTAATGTACTTGACTAGAGTGTGATGATACTCAGGTCGAGTACAACTTTGGAAAATGAATTTAAGTGGTATCAAATATACAAAATGATGTCATGTCTTCTTAACATGTCATTATTGATGCAAGTATGAGTTAAAGTGTATAAATATAATTAGAATAAAGTTATAAGTAATGGTAAAATAAATGGTAAATGAGGATATAAATGGTATTTTATGAAAAGATAATGTTATTGTTGGAAATAATGTTATGAATCACTTATGTCTATATTATTAAGATGTATATTTATTTTATTATGTCTATATCAGTTTTATGATACAAAAAGGATTTAAAAATGAGAATTTAAGAAGAAGGAAACAAAATTTGTTAAGCAATTAATTATAGCTTGACAAATGGCATCTTATGTATGGACCTTCTTTTATTTAGGTTAAAAATTGAATTATATTGTTTTAAAAATAAGCATAAAACATTTCCCTCATCTTTTTCCCTTCTAACAGACTGCTTCTTCCTTTTCTCCTTCTTCTTCTCATCCTTACTTAGAGAAAACCTATCTTTCAAGGTAGAATCTCATGAAAAATTTAGCTTTTATATTGTTTCTATGTTCTATACGTTTTCTACATGCCTTCTTCTTCTTCTTTATGCCTTCTTACATGTTTTATAAAGAAGTGAATATTTGTGTAGAGTTGTGTTGATTATGTTAAATGGAAGAATTTGGATTGAAAGATGGAAGAATAAGACAGTAGGAGTACTGAATTTTATAATACATATAATCGAATGAATTTCTATTTTGAGGTATGCAAATTATATTAAACCATAATTTATACCACTTGAATTTATCACTTTGGTTACTATTGAAGTATGAGAATGATAATTAATGATGTTTTTAAGGTTTAATATGCTTAAAGATTGATGGAAAGATGATTATATGTGTTGGTAAAGTGAAATTTAACTTGTTTTGTTATTTTAGGAACAAAGGTGTGTAACCTTGAGTTTGTATGGAAATGTAATGGAATAATGTGTTTATATATTGAAAATCGTGTTGGTTATATGTAAAGGTGGGTTAAAGCATGAAAATGTCAAAAGCTTCATTAGTGGGCAGCAAGTAAGTCATAATGTGTAGGTTGTGTAAGATTATGTATTAGCAAAAATGTAGATGTAGGATTGCAAATCTAGATATATTGTTTATAGATAGAATTTAGAACAACCTGTTCATGTATTAAAAGTAATTATATAACTAAGTCATGGCATGGGAAAAGATGACTCAAGTTAGTAAATGATGTTATAAATCAAAGTTGAATGAGGATTACATTGCATGCTTGAAGATGAATTGTGTACAATGAGAAGCCAAGTACATTATGAAAATGACTTTACTAAATGGGTGTAAAATGAAAATGCTACAGGTTTAATGGACGAGACTCATACTCCTTCACAAGCTATCGATAAGGGTAAAGCGGTAACAGGTTTGTGCTATTCATCTTATAACCCCATATAGGGTCTTAAAATGATGATTTCTCACTTAATTGCTTATGATAGCAATGTAGTGAAATTATATTATGAATGGAATCATGTGATCATCATTGCTTACAATCATATAAGCATGAGTTATGCATCATATCATAAATCATCCATACATACAGACATATTCATGGTATATCATATAGAGAATATAAGGGGAAAAGAAAGTGATATATAGAGCAATGTTCATTGATAATGTATTGGATCATATAGTTATTATCAATTCCCTTAATAGAATCATACAGTATAGGTTCCTATTATGGAACCATAGAGAAATATTATGTTCTTAAGGGAACCAGAGAATGATACATTACCAGTATATAAAGAAATGGATCCAGTACGGGATTGTGTACAATCATATAGAAAAGAAAAGAAATGTTACAGGAAAATCAGAGGGAGAATGCAAAGCATGAATGCATTATAATCAACATACATTATTATTCATATATCATGAAAGTATAATGGATGGAATGATGAAAGCACTACAATTATGCTTATATGGAGATGTATATAGAGAAATAATGTATAGTATAGTATTTGATACAGATAAAATTACAGTGGATTCTTTTATGGTATTTGTTCATATTGTTTCATGATATGTTATATGCATTGATGATAACATCTAATGAGTGATACAAAATAACATGATATGATATAGTTATATTGTTAAATGATGGTACCATATTTTAACTTTAATATGTTATTTATGATACGTGATCATGTCATTTACTTATTTTATAGCACCATTGAGTTTTATACTCAGCATTTGTCATTTGATGAACACAGGACCAGGACTTTCGGGCGATAGTTTAGGCTGATCAGTTTACAGTCAGTGAAGCTTGTGATTTTAAAGAAATCTCATTCTCAAAGCAGCTTTGGACCAATGCAACTTATTATATTAACCTTAGTAGCAGTAATACTTTTGTTATGAATGATTGTTGTGTGTAATATCGATGCTATCTCATCTTGTAAAATTAAATATTCAGATCACATATAACGAATGATGGTATGAGTATGCATGATAAATATAAGACGTATGTTTATGATATAATGGATGCATACTATTGTGTATTGATATTACACATGTTTACAAGTATTATCGAATGACAGATATACATACATATATATATATATGTATATATATATATATATATATATATATATATATATATATATATATATATATTGTCAAACATAACTAAATGAGGTATAAGAAATAAAAAAAATTGTATAGATCCTTTGTAGAATAATTGATGATTTCCTTGCTTAGGGGATTATTAACTATTCTATGGGAACGTGTTATACCAGGTTGAGGTATGATAACATAATAAAGAACGTAAACCAAATTCAATGAAAACTCATTTATGACAATAATAATAATGAAAATATTAAAGAAAATAAAAAGAAAATGAATTTAATGAAGGAACCAATAGGATGATGACAAGTGTTACCATATCATTAGGCCTTTCCTTGACTTTTAATTAATTAATAAAAAAATAAAAAATAAAACTAAATATTTTATGAAGGAGGAAGCATGAGTTTACATTTATTTTCCTCCCTTGTCCATTTTTGAAGTTTCTTCTTTTCTTCCTTCTTTCCAATTTTCAATTTAAAATTAATACATTCATAAGGTAAAATTTTATGTAGAATTTGATTTTTATATTATTTTTGATTAATTTTTATTGTATGTATGCTTATTGGCTCTTATTAACTGCTGTAACTAATGTTTTTATGGATGAAAAAAATTTTCCAATAGAAGAATATGGAGTTTATACATGAGTTTTGATGAATTGATAAAGGAAAAAGAAAGACCATGCTTGATTATGCATGTTTGAATGCATTTTGATTAAGTTTCGTATATGGAATTGATTTGTATGAAACCCTTAGGTAACCTACATGAAAATGACTCTTAAGATGTTGTATGAGATGTGTATGTATTGCTAGAAGTGACAAATTATGAAGAAGAATAAGAAAAATGCATGAAAAGTGGATAGGAAGTAAGAAAGTGCATGGAAAAAATTGCTGCTCAAATTTTCACCTCCTAGGAATGACCTTTATAATTTGGTTTTAATGCATAACTCATTCAATTATATATAGATATGATGAATTATGATGGTAGAATGATAAAAATAAAGTTTGAATGAAATTGGAATGACTTTACAAGTTATATGCACAAATGAGTGCAATAAGGGTAGCATGTGTGTATGGTTGGGTAATGTTACCTTAAGTTGGGTTTAAATGCATATTGGCTGATAAATTTGACTTAGAAGTGTGTATAACATATTTAGGTATGTGAGTATTTAGTTTGGTAAAATTTGGAAGTAATTTGGATGTTTAAAGGAAGAGGTATGCATGATAGTGTCCTTGTCCAAATGAATAATAATTTACATAACATAGTTTGATCACTTAAGGAATGGGTGTTTAAGGACGTTTTAATGTAAGGACTTAAGTTGGCCGGAAGGCATGAATGATCTCTAATTATGAAGTATGAAATCTTGTAAGATGACTTTATGTTGATATGCTTATTGTTAATTAAAGTTTAATAGTGGTTACTTGTTATGGATGATTATAGATTATTAAATGATGATAGGTCAAGTATAATATATGAATAACCTTACTAAATGAATGTAAAATGGAAATGTGACAGGTTGAACTCATAAAGTTCATACTTCTCCTTCAGGTATCGATAAGGGCAAAGCAATAGCAGGTTTGTGCTATTCACTTCATAACCTTATATAAGGTCTTGAATAGTGATTTCTAACTCATACGCTTATGTTATTAACATAATGAGTTTATATCATGAATGGTAACATATGATCATCATTGCATATGATCATTAAAGCATCATTTATGCATCATGTCATGAATCATCCATACATACAGACATATTCATGACATATCATACAAAGGATATAAAGGGGAAAAGAAAATGATATACAGAGAAATGTTTATTGATAGCGTATTGGGCCATACAGTTATTATCGATTTCCTTTATGAAATCATATAGTATAGGTTCCTATCATGAAACCATAGAGAAATATTATGTTCCTACGAGAACTAGAGAATGATACAGTACCGGTACATAGAGAAATAGACCCAGTACAAGATTGTGCACAATCATACAGAAAAGAAAAGAAATGTTACAGGAAAATCAGAGGGAGAATGCGAAGCATGAATGCATTCTCATAGACATATATTATCATTTATACATGTTGCAAATACGGAAGTTATTGATAATGTATAGATATATGAATGTTAAATGGGATATGATATATAAATGTAATGAATCTGATTTACAGATAGTCAAGATACGTAAGTACTTAATGAATAGTAACTTATGAATAGTACTCAATGAATAGTATTAGATGAATAGTAACTTATGAATAGTAACTTATGAATAGTACTTGATAAATAGTAACTTATGAATAATACTGTATGCTATATGCGTTGCTTATAATAGTTAATGAATAATGCAAAATGACATTATATGATATAGTTGTACAGGTTAGTATTGATTATTATGATTTGAATTAAATATGTTGTTTATTATACATGCTTATGTTATTTGCTCATTTTAAAGCACCCATGAGTTTTATACTCATCATTTATCATTTGATGAACGCAGGACCAGGACCTTCGGGTGAGAATCTAGGCTGATCAATCTACAGTTGAGGGAGATTATGATTTGAAGAATCTCATTCTCAAGGCAGCTTTGGACCAATGTAATATACTCTATGGTGTTATTGTATATGCAACTTATTATATTAACCTTAGCGGTAGTAATACTTATGTTATGAACTTATGTTGTATGTAATATCGTTACCACCTTATTGTGTGAAATTAAGTATACAAGCACATAATGTATGAATGATAGATTTATTACTATGTATGTCTGATATAATGATATATGATAATGTATTTACGCATGACTACTGTAGCAATTTACTATAACAATAAAAAAAAATATAGATTCCTTGTAGAATAATTAATGATTTCCTTGTTTAGGGAATTATTAACTATTCTATGGGAGCGTGTTATGCCAGGTTGGGGTGTGAAACCTAATATGTTATAGGATATTCTATGTATCAACTATAATACAGGTGAATCTTGATATAAAAATAACATCAATATGAAAGTATAAATGATTGAAATTTTTGAATTAATTGGATATGATTCGTGTAAAATATGTTTATAGATTATTAATAAAAAAATTCCATATCCCTTTAGAATTGTTTAATGGATGTCACTAATAGATGTTATTCATTAATTAATTCTTGAGAGTATATCCATATGTCAGGTTTGACAAAAATCATTATAATTTTATGGGGTCCTTAATATGTGATTTCAAGTTGATTATTGTCATATCATGTTTTCAATTTGTTTTTCAATGTTCATGTTTTAGATGAAGCTAAAATCAAATTATAAAAGGGTAAAAAAATGTTATCAAGTTTGATAACCCTTAAAATTTCATATGAAAACTATTCTAGTGAAATTTTTATGAACAGGTGCTTGGGTTTCAATTTGGTTGAGGTTGGTTGCATTAGATTTATTTTTCATTGTATTTTATGATCTATAAGGTAGTTTGTTGATTGATGTCACATCCATGTTAGAGACCCTAAGAGTTTTGCATTAATGTGTGTGTATGTGTTAGATGAATGGTAGGATTGAGGTATTTGATGATATGTGGATTCTTGTGTATTATGATATATGTATCTATGTTTTTGTATGTTATGATTTGTGTATATCTATTTTATTAGCGTTGCTATCGCCTTATTGAGGAGCATGTCTTCTTGGTTGGATGAGGGACAGCCATTATGTTTGTGTAGGGGTGAATTAGAAGTGTTTTTAGGTGTGGCATTGGTTTTGGTACAGGTATTATGAGGGAACAGGCTTTAATTTAGTTCTAGCTTGATATCAAGTAGTGGTACGAGCGTACGGGACTCCGTACGGGAGTACCATATAGGGGAATGATTGTACGGGCGTACCAAAGGGTGGTTCGGCCGTACGTGACCTCACATGAATTTGGGTTTGTCAGGTAGAATGTGGATGTACGGGTGTACCAAATGGGGTACGGGCGTACCGTCCCTCGTAGGAAATTGT
The DNA here is from genome assembly GCA_948192965.1 of Dalechampia spathulata. NCBI lineage: Eukaryota > Viridiplantae > Streptophyta > Magnoliopsida > Malpighiales > Euphorbiaceae > Dalechampia > Dalechampia spathulata. The sequence continues at coordinate 37,752 of CANYBF013688884.1, forward strand.
GCTTGTCAGGAGTTTTAGTTTGGTATGGGCGTACCATGATCCATACGGTCATATGCGACTTAAATTTGACGAGTCAAAGGATAAGTATTAAAGGTTTCTTCTTTTCCTATCAGTCCTAAACCTTCTAAACCCTTCTTAATCCTTTACTACTAGTAGGGGGAAGAGTTTTTAAGTGGCTTTTGAAGAGTGGGGATTAGAACTCGAGCTTGGAGATTGATAGAGATGAGATTACGAGCTTACGTTAGAAGCCATCTGAATTCAGGTTTGTGCTAGTTTTGGGTTTATTGGCATGCTTGGCCTATTTCCATGCCTTGAGACTTAAGTAAAGTCTGAGCATGACGTTCTGTGACTGGTATGGTATCGCTTTGATGCGATCCGTTGATGTTTATGTTTGTTATACTTGAGTTGATGTTTTTCCTTGCTTTCTCATGGAAAGAATGTAAGATCTTTGATGGTATGAGGTATAATTGCATGTGATGTATTTGTGGCATGCATGGTGATGAAGGAAGAATGGAAAAGAGAGAAAAGAAAGCGAGTAATAAGAGCAGATCTCAGCTCTGGGCATACTGGGTCAAATAATGATTATGGGATTCCTTTGAGGAATCGTTTAGATGAATAACCTCCCAAAAGGGAGGTGAGTCTTGAGACCTACCGTAGGGAAAAAGGTGCAGGGCACCGTACAGACATATGACCTCTTTCGGGAGATGAGTACTGGTACCTATTGGGACCCAGTATGTACGAAAGGAATGTACACAAATACAGGAAAACAAGAGTGAACGGAAAATGAGAATGAGGAAGAACACATGCATAGTGGCCTTCTTGTTGTATGCGTGGGTAATGTATGCTTTGTTATGGATGATGCTATGTGATTGATGAATCGATTTACTGCATTATGTGTCTGTTCATATGTATTCTCTAGCACCACTGAGTTTATCTCAGCGTTTGTCATTTGATGAACGTAGGTTCGGAGCCCTTGGGTGAGCGAGCGGAGAAGGAGTAGAGGTCGTCAGCAGAGATAGATGGATCTTGAAGTGGTACTAGACCTTGATGCATACTCTGGCTTCTTTTGCTTGTAGTTTTGGAGTCGTAGAGCAGTAGTTGTCCTGTATTTTGGTGTATATGATGTATAGACTGGATAGTGTTATGTACCACGCACGGTTTTTATTATTAAATGACAGATAGTTCTTGGTTTTATTGCTTGGCATTGTGAATGTACGATTGGATGTCCAGGGTTATTGGTTTTGTTGACCCTGACTTTTCACCATCGTATAATTTTGGATCTTTGTTGATTTGGTTAGGATTTAGTCCCCGGTATCGATCCCGATTATGCGTATAGGCCCTTGTGTCTTATTCTGTGTGTTCTGGTGCGTAGAACATTTCAGAACTGGTGGGGCCCACCATGGCGCCTGGTGGGATCCATCACATATTCTGAGTGTTCTGTACATACAGAACACCCTTCCCTATGGCCTACGTAAGGCAAATTGCTTGGAATGCAAAACATTGCATTTTTGGCCCCAGGTACTATTCATCATGAATAGTACATAGGAGGGGCCCACTAAATAGAAGTGGGGCCCGCAGCCCCCAATAGTATACTCTGTGTATTCTGTACTTACAAAATATATTCTCCAATTGCCTCACGCAAGGTACAGCGCTTGGCATCGCAAATGCCACCTTCTGGGCCCACTATGCTATGGTGGTCCACCTAGTAGAAACGGGGCCCGCTGCCCCTATTAGCCCATTTTGTGTATTCTGTACTTACAGAATGCATTTTGTTACTGCCTTACACAAGGCATACCCCGTGGCATCCCGAATGCCGCATTTCTAGGCTCACCACGCTGTGGGGCCCGCTAAACACTAGTAGGGCTCGCTTCCCACTATTATCCGTTTTAAGGCGTTCTGTACGCACATAACACACCTTATTCACTGCCTCACTTGAGGCCAAATGCTTGGTATGCTATTTGCCACTTTCCAGGCCCTTTTGTGCTGTGGGTACATAACATATGAATAGTACCCAGACGGGCCCGCCGCCCGAATTCACCAATTTGAGTGTTCTTGACGCGTAGAACACATTCCTGCTAGTGCCTACGCGAGGCACGACCCATGGCATCCCGTATGCCACTTTTTAGCCTTAATGGGCCTATTGGGCCCATTTAGCAAAACTCGATGTTTGGGGTCGAATTTAAGAAAACTTATAACTGCAAAGTTTCTCGAAACGTCGTTTACACTTTCCTGGACATATGGCATGCATCCCGTTCCGCCCGTGTGAGGCGAAGCGCATAGGTCGAAAACACAACGTTCGTAACGCATAGCCCTATAGGCTACGTACGTTGCATAGTAACGATGTTTGGTCGGAAGCCCTTTCGGGACCGAATTTGGAAAAACTTTCTTCTACAAAGTTGTTCCTTACGTCGAATAACGCTTATACGCTTCGGGGCGCATCCCAGAAGTGACCGTAGTGGGCCCTACGCACATAGCCCTATATGTGGCGCACATAGGTTTATGATTTTTCAAATCCGGGCCAAAATTACAAAATTGCCATGCCCAAAAATTACTCTATAAATATAGAGCTAGGGGTCATCTGAAAGGGATCCTGAATATTGCCTTTGGAAAGGCCAAACTCTGCAAAAATCACTTCAAAAATTAATTAAACACTTGATTAATTTTTCCTAAGGAATTAGAGACTAATTAACCCTAGTTAGGCTCCCTAAACTCGGAAACAAGGAAGATCAAGAAGGAAAAGCTGCTGGAATCGGGTAAATCTTCTGATTTTTCCATT
>CANYBF013690114.1:0-23166 GCA_948192965.1 Dalechampia spathulata
TACTTCTACAGCAGCTTGGATATTTTGTTACTGTACTCCCAGATACCTTTTAGTTATGTAGTTTAAACATTACTCATGTTGGCAGTAGGATGTATGTGTTTATGTTTTAAACGTGTGTTTATTTGTGTGTTGCTATTATGAATTCTCGATGTAAATATAATAATCATGAATGGTGATGACTATATGTATGTATGATAATGTGATACGAATGTGAATATAATGATAATGTATAACGTTCAATAAAAGTTATTGTAGAAATTTTCGCACACGACTTATGAATAATAAACGATATATGCATCCTTTGTAGTATAATTAATGATTTCCTTTCTTAGGAGGTTATTAATTATGCTACGGGAGCATGTTACACCAGGTTAGGGTGTGACATTTTAACTTTTCTATTAACAAGGTTTTACTAGTAGAGGGATTAAAACATAATTTGCTTAGTATTAGTCAATTGTGTAATAATGGATATAAAGTCAATTTTAATCCCAAAGGTTGTTTTGTTTATAGAATAAGTGATGATTTGTTAGTATTTCAAGATGATAGGATAGAAAATGTGTATGTAATTGATTTAGAATCTTTTATTAATGAACATGTGAAGTGTCTTATTTCCATAAGTGAAGATTCATAGCTTTAGCATAGAAGGGTTGGACATGCTAGCTTTGAAAGCATTGGCAATCTTAAGAAGAACTAGCATGTGGTAGGACTTCCAAAGATCAAATTTGCTAAGGACAGAGTATGTGAGGCCTGTCAAATGGGAAAATAGGTAAAGTCTTCATTTAAGGTGAAAAACAAGGTAACCTCCTCTAAACCTTTACACTTGTTGCATATGAACTTATTTAGACCAACTAAGGTAGCTAGTTTAGGTGGCATGGATTATATATTTATCGTTATTGATGATTACTCTAGGTTTACTTGGGTTTCGTTTATAGCTCATAAAGATGATGCATTCAATGCTTTTCAATCATTAACTAAAAGAATTCAAAATGAAAAAGGATATTACATTTCTTCAATAAGGAGTGATCATGGAAAAGAATTTTAAAATGAAAATTTTAAATCATTTTATGATTTGCATGGTATTCATCATAACTTTTCATCTCCTAGAACTCCTCAATAAAATGGGGTAGTTGAAAGGAAAAATCAAACACTTTGTGACATGGCACGTACAATGCTTAATGAGCATCAATTGCCTTTATACTTTTAGGCTAAAGCGGTCAACATTGCTTGTTATGTCACAAATTGAGTTCATTTAAGATCGATTTTAAAAAAACTCCTTATGAGCTATGGAATGGTAGAAAGCCAAGAATTTCATACTTTAAAGTGTTTGGTTGCAAGTGCTACATTTTGAATACCAAGGATAACCTTTAGAAATTTGATTCAAAAATTGATGAAGGTTTATTCTTAGGCTATGCAACATCTAGTAAATTATATAAGGTGTTTAATAAACATTCTTTAGTTGTTAAACAATCTATGCATGTTATTTTTGATAAGACTAACTCCCTTAGTCCAAGAAAGGACATTGTTGATGATGATGATGTAGAAATTCTTTTAGAGCAAGATAAAGGGAATGAGAATCTACAAGAAGCTACACCTAAAGATATTGATAAGGAACAAGTGAATGATCTTCCTCCTCACCTAACTGTAACTTACATCGAGCATGATCTTCCTAAGGAGTGGCAATTTCTGAAAGGACACTCCAAGGAGTAAATCATAAGTGAAACATCAAAAGGGGTAATCATTTGTTCTAAATTCAAAAATATTCATAACAATCTTGTATTCATTTCTCAAATTAAACCTAGGAATGTGAATGAAGCCTTAGATGATGAGAGTTGGGTGTTAGCTATGCAAGATAAACTAAATGAGTCTAGTAGGAGTAATGTATGGACCTTAGTACCTAAGCCTAGAGATGCATCTGTTATAAGAACTAGGTGAGTGTTTAGGAATAAGCTTGATGAAAGTGGTATCATAACTAGGAATAAGGCTAGGTTAGTGGCACAAGGTTATTGTCAAGAAGAAGGCATAGACTTTGATGAAACCTTTGTACTCATAGCTAGATTAGAAGGCATTAGGATATTGTTGGCATATGCATCTCACATGAATTTCAAATTATTTCAAATGGATGTCAAAAGTGCTTTTCTTAATGGTTTTATTAATGAAGAAGTTTATGTTGCACAACCCTATTGTTTTGAAGATTTTGAATTTCCAAACCATGTTTTTAAACTTACCAAAGCTTTATATGGCCTTAAACAAGCCCCTAGAGCTTGGTATGATAGGTTGAGTAGTTTTCTTATTGATCATGGTTTTGAAAAAGGCAAAGTAAACACAACATTCTTCATTAAGCATTACAAACATGATATTTTACTTGTTCAAATCTATGTGGATGATATTATATTTTGTATTACTAATGAAAAATTATGCAAGGAGTTCTTTGAGTGTATACAGGGAGAATTTGACATAAGCATAATGGAAGAGTTGAAGTATTTTTTAGGACTTCAAGTCAAGTAATATGAAGATGGGATCTTCATCAACCAAGTCAAGTATACACAAGAAATGCTTAAGAAATTTGGACTAAAAGATGCAAAAGGTAGCAAGACTCCTATAAGCACTATCACAAAAACTTTCCTTGGATGAAAGTGGCAAATAATTGAGTGTTGTGAAAAGAATTTTCAAATACTTGATTGGTACTATGCATTATGTCTTGTGGTATGATAAGAATGACTCCTTTGACTTGACTACTTATTTTGATGTTGACTTTGCTGGAAATGTGTTAGATAAGAAAAGTACATCTGGTACTTATCATTTCTTAATGAATTATTTAGTTTCTTGGTTTAGCAAGAAAAAAAATTGTGTATCTCTGTCTGCTACTGAATTTGAGTATATATCAATAGGTTGTTGTTATGCCCAAGTGTTATGGATTCAACAAAAATAGAGGGATTACAATGTTTGTGTTTCATGCACTTCTATTAAATGTGACAACACTAGTGCTATAAACTTGTTTAGGAATCCCATTCAGCATTCTAGGACTAAGCATATTGATATTAGGCACCATTTCTTGCATGATAACATGTAAAAAGGGAAGGTTGTATTAGAATTTGTTGGATCAACTCACCAGTTGGCAGATATTTTTACGAAACCCCTTAGTGAAGAGCGTTTGAACTTTATTAAACATGAGTTAGGAATGATAGATGGATTATTTTTGAAGTAGGATTCATTGATGGACTCTAGAAAGGTTAAAAAATTCCTTCGAATCTCTTCATAAATTTTCTGATTTTTAGGTCTCATACGGCCGTATATGTTTTGTACGCCCGTACCAACCACTTCTATTTTAATTCCAAAATCTGTCGAATGCCTTTTATGGCTGTACAGCTTTTGGTATACCGTATGTATTATAAATATAAAATTAGTATAGTTATACAGATTTCGTACGCGTGTACACTTTCAAGCTTTCAAAACTTAAAATTTTTTGGCTGAAGCTATCGTACGGCCGTACGTCTTAGTGGTATGCCCATACGTGACAGTGAAAATTCAAGCATTTTTAAGCCATACGGCCGTATGCTAGGTGGTACGCCAGTACGCGATCTGGAAATCCTATTTTAAAATCAATTTTTCAATTGCTGCTGGTTACCGGATTTTGATTTCCCTCAATTTCTCTCTCAAATCCTCATCAAAATCACTCAAACTTGCCCCAAAACACTCAAAATTCACTTGCTCACAATCCTATTCTTCAGTTTTGGTTGGTTTTTTTTAGAATCTTTAGTATTTTAATTTCAATTTTAACTATTTTATTGCTTTTTAATTTAGTTTTTCTTTTTGATTTTCTGAGCATTCTAGACACTTTTAGTCCTAGGTTCTGTTAGTGAATGACATAGAGCATCATGTTTCATTGTAATTTGATATTGAACCATTTATCAATAAGAGGCATTATTCATTATTCAGTTTGTTTGATAAGTTATTAATTAAATAATGAATTCAAATATATTGGAACAGTATAAAGGAATTCATAAAGTAGTTTATGAAATGAGATTCTTATTGTATGCAAATGTTCAATATCTAAATTGTCCCTAATCAATGCAATAGTAATAATGGATATTATTAATGCAGTTAAAATCAGCGCATGTTATACTTCCTTAAGGGATGATTATCATTCATTGTGATAAAAGTTGTCTAAAGTGAACATGTGGATGAGTAATGGAGGACTGACTCATTGATGCCTTGCTCGTGAAAAATATCTCACTCATATCAGTAGTGCAAGTATCCTTAAGACTTGAGATAACAAGGTTATCTGAATTATGGATCACTATGTTTTGACTCCTATGTTTTATTCCTCCATAAGAGGTGTTCATAACTTGGAGGTTAGATATAGTGTGAAGTAGTTGAAGGTATTTGTTTATCAATAAAGGATTCACCACCCCAGATTAAATGTAGGCATGTTTATCTCATTGATTCATGTAATATTCTTTATTCAAAAATCTTTAGCAAAAGTATGATGCTTAGTGATGAATGAGTTTCATAAGAGAATTTTAGGAATAAAGATTATGGTGCATGAAATATCAAATTTAGGGCATGATCTCATACACTTGATCATGCATTGAGTTGACATTAATCCATACTCAAACCTAAATAAGATAAAGGATGGAGAAAGGAGTTTATTGCATGGAATTTAATATGGTAGGGTTGTAGTCAAACTAATAACCTTTTGGCATTTGGGTAGTCATGATGTGTGACTAGACACTGCTCATGATTTACATATGATGTTATTAAATGAATTTTAATAATATGTTAATATGTTACCAATATGTCAAGAACCCAAAAGGTCGTACACTAAAAGTAAGGAAATAATCATCATGAATGGATATTGGTGAAATAACGCTTTTATGGTTATGAGATAACCTGGATTTTTCATATTTATTAAAAATAGTATGAAAAGAGCTTCAATTTGATACCTAGATCACTGAAATATGATAAGTAGAACTCAAGATACAAGTGATTTAAAATTACATGTTTTATATGCATGGTATATACGGGTTTTTGACGGAAGTAATTGACTTAATCGTCAAAACGTGAATTTCACATAACTTATTTATGTATGATGAATTAAATGGAAGTAAATTTTTCATTAAATTTTTTAAAAGTGAAATTTTATTAATTTTGGAGATTAATAAGTATTTTATTTGAATTAAAACTCTTAAAAGGGGCAATTTGAGCATGATAAGGATTCTTGTTGTTTTTTACTTCTATTTTGTTTTCTAAGTGATATATTAAAAATTAAAGTGTGATTAAATAATTAATATATTACTATTGGATGATTATTTAATTGAATAAATAATTTATTCAATTAGAATTCAAAACATCTAAACCATATTTTTTAAATACAAGCCCAAAAACCATTTTTAAAAGGAAAAATTTGTTTAAATTTTAAAATTTGAAAATTGAAGTAACATTATGAGAAGATTATTTGTTATTTATTTTGAATGGATGGATGGATAATTGGCATGATGGTGATTATGGACTTAGCCTAATGTGATTGAGCATATGCATCATTTATAAATTTTGGTAAATAGGGCCTCTGAGTCCTTAAAATCTTTTTGTACTTCTCTTCTCATCTACTCCCCCTAAATGTAACTTAGGGTTTCTACTATTGAAATTTGTAATTAGATTACATGGGATGTAAAAGATACAAAAAGGAGGCAAAAGAAGCAAAGAAATAAAGGTGTGACCAAAAGTGGAATTCCAAGGCAAAATTTGTAATAGATTAGTATTGTTTAAAATTTTTGGGTTTGTTAAATCATGCATAACCTAGGTTTGACCATAGACTTAGAATTCCATAATCATCACATTATAAATTATTATAATGATGTATGTATGAGTTACATGAGCATGTCATAGCATACATGAGCCAAGACCATGCATGGTGCACCAATTACGCATACCAGCCTTAAACGTTTTTAATGACATAAAAGGAAATAAATCCCTAAAAGGAATATAAATCTAAGGCCTACCATTTTCTAAGATAAGGGTGGAGAGCTTCTTGTCATTCAGGTTATTAGGCATACTCAAGCCTATTTTACATGGGGTATATCCAAGTTTTAAAAAATGGGTCGAATTTAAATAAAATGTTTTATTTTTTGGGCATACCCAAGGTAAAATGTTTTATAGGCCGGTTTGGGAAATTATGTTATACGTGATAGTATAAGTATCAAGAAAAGTTGATAACCTAATGATTTAGTAGTCATATGGAGATATGATTGGCATGGGAGATGTCTACCTATTGACATTAAGTTCCAGTTTGTTGAGCGTATTCAAGATTGGGCTTAATGGTCATTGGATACTGACCCACTAAGGAGGGCAAAGCACGACCTTCCCGGATTAGTAGTTTAGAGCTATTAGTTTGAAATAAAATAGTGGGAGATAAAACTAATAAAAGACCTTATTATGTTTTTAAAATTCATGATGTTTTTAATGACACATTATTTCTTCATTTTCTCCAGATTTTTCTAAAATGTCAAGAAAAATTGATCTCCACGGAATTCTCGAACATAAACTAAATGGATCCAACTACATAGACTGGATTCATCAAATCAAAATAGTTTTGAAAGGGAACAGATAGCCCATGTATTGGATCAAGCATATCCATGCACGCCTGTAACTAACTCCTTTGAAGAAGTCAGAAATGCTTACAATAAGTTTAAGCAAGAGGATGAGATGGCCAGTAACATTATGTTGACAGCTATGGAGAATGATCTCCAAAAGCAATGCAAGACTATGAACCCTTGTACTATGGCTACTTATCTCAAAACACTTTTTGAGGAAAAAGCAAGGACTGAGAGATTTGAGCTCTCAAAGGTACTTTTTAGGTGCAAGATGGTAGAGGGGTCATCAGCAGTCCTTCATGGCATTAAGATGCATGGTTACATACAAAGGCTGGAGGGTCTTGGTTTTGGACTGAAACAAGAGCTGGTAATTGACCTTATTCTGCAGTCCCTACCTGATAGTTATGCATAGTTTATGCTTAACTATTAAATGAATAAGGGAGAAACTACCATCATTGAGCTTATCAATTTATTGAAGTACGCTCAGGAAGCCAATAAGAAGAGTGCTAAAGCAGCATTGGTAGTTAATTCTTCTAAGCCTACCAAGAAGAAGAGCACTGCCAAGAAAAAGGGGAAGAAGCTAGGCCTAAAGACTAAAGGTGGTATAGGTAAGAAAGCTACAAAGAAACACCCCAAGGGTATTTGCTTCCATTGTAATAAGGATGAGCATTGGAAGAGAAACTGCAAGGAGTACCTAGAGCTGGTAAAGAAGAACTATGCTTCTTCTTCAAGTACATTTATGATTAAGGTTTACTCTAATGTTTTTTCAAGTAACAAGAGTTGGGTATTAGATACTGGTTGTGCATCTCATATTTGTTATGATTTGCAGGGGCTGGTCAGTAGGAGGAGGCTAAGTAGGAATGATGTAGATACCAAGGTTGTTAATGGATCACGAGTTGCTACATTAAAAGTAAGAACCTATATCTTACACTTAGCTTCTAGTTTAAAACTAGAACTCAATAATTGTTATTTTATTCCAAGCTTAAGTAAGAACTTTATTTCAGTATCTTATCTTATTGAATAAGGATTTAATTTTTCCATTAATAATAATGGTTGTTCAATGTTTAAAGATGGTATGTTTTACTGTTCTACAAATATTGAGAATGGAATTTATATACTGAATAATACAGACCTTATTTGCAATGTTCAAACTAAGATAATCAAAGTTGATACTCTTAATCCACTTTTTCTATGGCACTGTCATCTAGGGCATATAAATAGCACTCGCATGTCCAAGTTACACAAATTAGGTAACTTAAGTTCATTTGACTTTGAATCTTATGAAATATGTAAATCTTGTTTATTAGGCAAGATGACAAAATCATCTTTTAAAGGAAAAGGTGAAAGAGCTAAAGGGGTACTAGAACTCATACATTCAGATGTATATAGTCTTATGTCTATACATGTCCAAGGTGGATAGAGCTACTTCATTACATTCGTAGATGACTATTCTAGATATGGATGTTCATACTTAATGAAGCACAAATCTGAAGCTTTTGAGAAGTTCAAAGAATTCAGAAATGAAGTAGAGAAACAACTTGGTAAGACTATCAAAATACTTTGTTTCGATCGAGGTGGTGAATACCTAAGCCAAGATTTTCTTGAACATCTAAGAGATAATGGGATTTTATCTTAATGGACACCTCCTTATACACCTCAACATAACGGTGTATCTGAAATGAGGAATCAAACTTTATGAGACATGGTTCATTCTATGATGAGCCTTGTAGAATTACCCAAATCATTTTGGGGTTATACACTGGAGACTGCTGTTCATATTTTGAACATAGTACCATCAAAATCAGTTAAAGTTTCACCATATGAAATGTGGTATAACAAGAAACCTATCTTATCTATGGGGTTGTCCTTCTTATGTTAAACAGACAATGTTAGACAATCTTGAGGCAAAGTCTGATAAATGTTATCTTGTAGGATATCCTAGAGAAACCATAGGATATTACTTCTATCTTCCTTTGGAACAAAAAGTGATTGTTTCAAAGCATGTTGTTTTCTTAGAGAAAGAATTTCTTCTAAAATAAGACAGTGGGAGTAAGATTGATCTTGATGAAGTTTAATCACTACAAGATGAAGCAGATCAACCAATTGATCCTACTAATGAAGAGTAAGAACTTATAGAAACACAAGCTCCTAGACGCTCAACTAGAATAAGAACTATGCCAGAGAGGTATTGATTCCTTGTTCATGGGAATAAGGAAGTCTTACTAGTTAAAAATGATGAGCCCACAGACTATGATGAAGTTTTGAAAAATTCAAAATGTTACTTATGGTTGAAGGCCATGAAGTTTGAAATGGATTCCATGTCAGAGAACCAAGTGTGGACTTTGGTTGATCCACCTGAGGGGATAAAACATATTCGGTGTAAGTGGGTCTTCAAGAAGAAGGCAGACATGGATGGTAATGTGGTTACCTATAAAGCTCACTTGGTGGTAAAGGGTTATCGTCAGAAACAAGGAATTGATTATGATGCAACTTTCTCACCAATAGCTAAGATTAAATCTATAAGAATCTTACTTGCTATTGCTACTCATTTTGATTATGAAATATGGTAAATGGATATAAAAATAGCTTTTCTTAATGGAAATATGCTTGAGAAAGTGTACATGACATAACCTGATGGTTTTATATCCAAAGATAGCAATAAAGTACACAAACTTCAAAGATCCATTTATGGATTGAAACAAGCATCAAGGAGTTGGAACATATGTTTTGATGAAGCGGTTAAGGAATTTGGCTTCATTCAAAACATTGATAAACCATGTGTTTACAAGAAGACTAGTGGGAGTGTAATTGTTTTCTTTATGTTATATGTAGATGACATATTACTAATAGGGAATGATGTCTCATTTTTATAGAGTGTTAAAGTTTGGTTATCCAAATAATTCTCCATGAAAGACCTTGGAGAAGCTACTTATATTTTGGGTATAAGGATCTATAAAGATTGATCAAGAAGGCTTATAGGTCTTTCACAGTTTACTTACATAGATAAGGTGCTAAAGAGGTTCAGCATGGATCTTTCAAAGAAGGGTAATACACCCATGGTACATCGAAAATATCCTTTTAAAGCATGGTGTCCTAAGACACAAGATGAGAAAGATCGCATGACTAGGATTCCATATGCATCATCAATTAGATCCATCATGTATGTTATATTATATACAAGACCAGATGTAACATTCTCCTTAAGTATCACAAGCAGGTCCCAATTTAATTATAAAGAGGAACACTGGCTGGCTATGAAGAATATCCTCAAGTACTTGAGAAGGACTAAGGATATGTTCTTAGTATATAGAAAAGGGGATTTATAATTAACCGGGTATACAGATGCCAGTTTCTAATCTAATAAAGATGATTGCAAATCTCAACCAGGTTATATGTTCATGATGAATGGTGGTGTAGTTGTTTGGAAGAGTTCTAAATAAGAGACCACAGCAGATTCTACGATGGAGGCAGAGTACATAGCTGCATCAGATGCAATAAAGGAAGCCGTGTGGATAAAGAAGTTCATTAATGAACTTGATGTGGTTCCCTGTTGTGCATAATATATTCCTCTATTTTATGATAATAATGGAGCAATAGCCCAAGCAAAAGAGCCCAGATCTCACCAAAAGAGCAAACATGTACTCAAGAGATACCATTTGATTAAGTAGATCATTGGTAGAAAAGAAGTAGAGGTTAATAGAGTTCCCACAGAGCATAACATAGTGGACCCTCTTACTAAGGCTTTGACATAGAGCAAGCATGATAGGCATGTAACTTCTATGGGATTGAAGTTTATGTATGATTAGCTCTAGTGCAAGTGGGAGTTTGTTAGTGTATGCTTTAGAGGATCATGTTTCATTGTAATTTGATATTGAACCATTTATCAATAAGAGGCATTATTCATTATTCAATTTGCTCGATGAGTTATTAACTAAATAATGAATTCCAAGATATTCGAACAGTACTAAGGAATTCATAAAGTCGTTTATGAAATAGGATTCTTATTGTATGCAAATGTTCAACATCTAAATTATCCTTGATCAATGTATTAATAAGAATGGATATTATTAATATGGTTAAGATCAGCACATGTTATACTTCCTTAAGGGATGATTCTCATTCATCATGACAAGAGTTATCTATAATGAACATATGGATGAGTAGTGGAGGACTGACTCATTGGAGGCCTTTCCAATGAGATTTCATATGGATAATTAATATATGTCTATGAAACATATCTCACTCATATCAGTAGTGCAAGTATCCTTAATACTTGAGATAACAAGGTTATCTTAATTACAGATCACTGTGTTTTGACTCCTTCGTTTATTCCTCTATAAGAGGTGTTCATAACTTGGAGGTTGGATATAGTGTGAAGTATTTGAAGGTATTTGTTTATCAATAAAGGATTCACCACCCCAGATTAAATGTAGAGGTTTTCATCTCATTGATTCATGTAGTATTCTTTATTCAAGAATCTCTGGCCAGAGTATGATGCCTATTGATGAATGAGTTTCATAAGGGCATTTTAGGAATAAAGATTATGGTACATGAAACATCAAATTTAGGGCATGATCTAACACACTTGATCATGCATTGATTTGACATTAATCCACACTCAAACCTGAATGAGATAAAGGATGGTGAAAGGAGTTTATTGCATGGAATGTGATATGGAAAGGTTGTAGTCAAACTAATAACCTCTTAGCATTTGGGTAGTCATGATGTATGACTAGACACAACTCATGATTTACATATGATGTTATTAATGAAGCTTAATAATATATTCATATATTGCCAACATGTCAAGAACCTAAAAGGTCACACACTAAAAGTAAGGAAATGATAATCATGAATGGATATTGGTGAAATAATGTTTTTAGGATTATGATATAACCTGGATTTCTCATGTTTATTAGAAAGATCATGAAAAGAGATTCAATTTGATACCTAGATCACTAAAATATGATAAGTAGAACTCAAGATATAAGTGATTTAAGATGACATGTTTTACATGCATGGTATATACGGGTTTTTGATGGAATTAATTGACTTAATAGTCAAAATGTGAATGTAACATAACTTATTCATGTATGATGAATTAAATAGAAGTGCACATGATTTTCATGTGCTTCTAGAAGGAAATTTAAGTTAGTCACATGCAAATCACATGCCAGAAGCATGTGACATGCACATGACTTAACTTAACATAACCTAAACCTAATTAGGGTTATATCATTATGTGTTTTGGTGAATACATATTGAGTGACAGATGCCAATTTCAGCTATCTCTCTTCTATTTTTGGTTTCTAAGTATTTTGAAGCTCAAGAACAAGAAAAACAATTCAATTTGATAGAACATCAAGAAGAAAACTGAATTCAATCATCTTTCTTCATCCATTCTATTTTATGTTTTAGTTTACCAGTCTCTAAATAAAACTATTAATTTTATTACTAAGCATTTTCCTTAACTTGTACGAATAGTTTGGAGATCCTCTATCCTTGGGGATTGAAAAGTTTGCTATAACTTTTCAGAAGGATAAAGAAAGAAGGAGATCAACTTAAAGTAAGTTTTTCAATCTCCTTTGTATAATCTTCTTTGTATGTGATGTTTTCTATGTATAGAATTGCTAAATCCATTGTTAAACATGTATTTGAAGGTTTTTAATTTCATCTTCTGCTGTTAAACATGTTTTCATAAACCAATAGGTTCTTTACAATAAAGTGCTTAGGATTGTGTTAGCTAGGTCTGGTTAAAATTTTATTGATTTCTGTACAAGTTCAAATTGTTTAGTTTTTCAAAAATTAGCTGAAGTTCTGTCAAATTTTTGAAAAATTATGTTTTCTGTTAAATTATTTTTTTACTGATTTTTAGCTATGTCAGCTTCTTTTGGTTGTGGTGGCTTTTCGTCATAGAGATGTAGAGTCAAACACACCATCTCTGCAGGCTTTGGCTCTCGTACTGCTACTCTTGCCTCTACTGTTTGTACTTCCATTCTAGGTTTACGTGTTGGTCTACTATTCACCAAGTCAGATTGGAGATTGATGTTCTGTGATATTTAGCCAATGCAGGTTGGTCAAATTTTGCATTCTTAGATAACTGCTTTATTTAGATTATAGCTCTTGAGTTCCTATAGTCATTTACTCTTTCTACCTCCTTTAGTTGCACGTTTAGACTTTTTTGCAAACTCTGCACTCTTTCTCCTGCAGATTTTGATGCTATATTCAATTTTCATATTGAGGGCATTTCTAATGCCAAACCTATGGTCTTTGATCGCAATGACTTCTGGAGGAAAATTGCTCTTTCTACTCCTTTTCATCCTTTTAGACTGAAGGCCTCTTGCCTTAAGTCTCCAGCCCTCTATTACTATCATAGACTAATCATCTATCTCATTTTTGGGTGATCTAAGTCTAATGACACTGTTACCGGCCCTGACCTCATTTTTCTATATTCCATGGTCACGAGCACACCCATTTAGTCTGGGTGCTGGCTTCAGACCTCCTTCTACGAGGTCGGCAACTAGAAGCAGCCTGGCAAAGCTATCCTATTTGGTCCCATTATTCATTACATCTTCCAGTAGCTACATGCTTTCCCTGCTACTCCTCCCACTCCTGGACCGAAAGGTCTTAATCTTGATCTCTCATTCATCAAGCATTCTATGCTCTTTGAGTCTGTCTCTGACAAGTACATCATTCATTCAAAGTATATCTCCAAATATCTCGAGAATCTACGATCATTGGGTCTTCCAATGACACTATTTCTCTCTATGGATAATGGGCTATAGAGATTTATCAGTATTTGCAGGTTCCTATCCCCGAGGATACTCCTACACAGCTTCATGTTGAGTCTGAATCTTCTGACGCCATACACCAAATGGCTTTGAGTCATAAATGACAACATCATTTTTAGGGTGGATCTTCTTCATTTACTTCTATCCTTGATCCCCATGCTCTTGCTGTTGCTCCCACACAGGATCCAGCTGCTACTACTGCTGCAGCTACTCCTTTATATACTGACTCAGTTTTACAGCAGCTTGTTGCCATCACCACTCAACTAGATCATCTCGATGTTATTGAGCACTGTATTGATCGTCTCGATACCATTGATCGATACCTTGACACCATAGATCAGTGATTGGATCAGCGGGCTACTGAGTCACATGAGTTCTAGATGACCACTGCAGCCACTCTACAATCTATCAGTCTCTTACTTGACCCATTTATTCCTTCATCCAGTCCTCCTCCTCCTCAGGACCTACAGTGACTATTTTGATGTTATCAAAGGGGGAGATGTATTGGATTTAGGTCTAGTTTTAGATTTTTAGACTAGTTTTGATTTATTTTGATTTTCTTCATTTTCTTTGTTATTTCATTATCATTATTGCTTTGATCAGTGTATTGGATATTTTACTATGATCATTGTAAGTTTTGTATAGTTTTTTCTTTATTCCTCATTTCTTCTTGTATTTCTCATAGCCATGAGTGGCTAAGTACTTTGAGTAGGGTTTGATTTCTGAAATCCATTATTGGGATAATATTATGCTTGTCTGAATATTACTATGAATGTTTAAGTTTAAAGATTAACTTCAAAAACTTTACAATTGCAATAAGAGTTGGGTTGTAGAATGCTTGTTCATCGAGAGATGTTCAATTCTAAAGGTTAGTTTTCTAAACAATTTCTTATGCTCTGCAATCATAATAAGAGTTGGATTATGGAATGCTTATTCATTCTAGTTAGGTAGATGTGTATGAGAGATCTAAATGTTCTTAATTCCTGTATGATTGATTATTAGCTTCCCTAATTAAAGGACCATGACAGTGACTAAGTGGATCCGAGATTAGCCAAAAAGTTTAATTGGTTTCACCTCGAGAGAAGGCTATCAATACTGTAGGATATCTTAGGTAGTAATAAGAACATGATTGGCATTTTAACTTGGAGATGAAGATCTCAAATCCTATATTTCTTACTATTGTTTCACCTTCTTATCTCTAAGTTCAGCTTACCTTATTACTTACTTACATTTGTGAACAGTTACTTTCAAATGCCAAACCATTATTGCTACTTAAACAGACTGGAAATTCGAGTAGTGGTGGATAGATAATAAATCCTTGTAGGATTAATATCTTACTACAATAATCTGTATGCTTGTAGTGAAGTAGTGATTAAAACTACTATCACTTCAGGGATGATCAAGTTTTTAGTGCCGTTGTCGAGGATTTACATACTTAACATTGCTATGAAGAGAGTAAAGTTTGATTTAAGCATTTTATTTTATTTTTAATTTTTGAGTGGTGTAGGTGTATGAGCAGGAGAAGCAAGAACTCTCAATCACCATTGTTAAAAGCTTGTGAAGATCTAACAAGGCTTGAAAGAGAGAACCGAAGAGTTGCTCAGGAAAGAGTTGCAGGAAAATCCAGTATAAATGGTAGAAGAATAGAGAACCTTGATGGATGCGGTCAGGCCTGGCTTTTATGCTAATTAACAAAGCATAATAAGACTAGTCGTAGCAGCCAACAATTTTGAGATTAAATTTGCTCTACTGCAAATGCTGCAGTCTTCGGTACAGTTTTTCAGTTTACCAAATGAGAACCCTAATGCTCATGTTTTAAATTTTCTAGAGATTTGTGATACTTTCAGGTACAATGGAGTGACATAGGATGCTATAAGGTTGAGACTATTCCTATTCACACTGAGGGACAAGGTAAAAATTTGGCTGAACTCATTGACCCCAAGATCAATTATAACTTGGGACCAGCTTGTGCAAGCATTTTTGGCCAAATACTCTCCCTTGTCAAAGACTGCAAAGATCATCAAAGAGATTACCAACTTCCAGTAGATGGATAGTGAATCTCTATATGAAACATGGCAAAGATTCAAGGAGCTACAAAGGAAGTGCCCTCATCACAACTTACCAAGAGAGTTACTGCTCCAGACTTTCTACAATGGAGTGAACACAACCACCAGAGGGACCATCGATGTAGCTGCTGGAGTGTCCTTGATGAAGAAGACCATAGAGGCAGCATATGAACTGCTAGAAGAGATGGTAGCCACTAATGTATTATGGGCATCAGACATGTCAAAAATGGTAATTAAAGAGCATAAGGGTGTTTTGTCACTTAATGTTGTTAGTGCTTTGTAGGCTGAAGTTACAAATTTAACAAAGCAAATCAGTAACTTATCAAAGGTGTCCAGTTCATATGAGCCGTGCGGACAAGTAAGATATGCAGTAAGTGAATGTAATGCATGTGAGGCCATGGAGTAGGTTAGTTTTGTGGGGAATATGCCACACTCCATAGGAAGACAAGGTAACAATCCTTACTCCAATTCGTATAATCCATGATGGCAAAACCATCCAAATTTTTCTTGGAGTAACAATGCAGGAAATGTACAAAAGGCACAGCAACCAGCACCTCCTCAATAGAACAATTTTGAGTCTAAAATGGAGAAATTCATGGAGCTGCTGGGAACAAAATTGAATAATCAGGAGGAATCACAGAAGAGAATGGAAGTAAAGTTTGATCAAATCACAAAGAACCATTCCTCCTCCATCCACAACTTAGAGGTACAAGTAGGGCAGCTAGAAATAGTAATAGCATAGAGGAACCTTAGAGGACTTCCAAGCAATACTGAGCCAAACCCCAAGAAGCAAGTGAATGTAATTCAACTAAGGAGTGGCAAAGAGCTACTTAATAAAGGTAAGGAACCTGTTGTTATTGAGAATAAGTGCGAGAAGGAGGAAAGGAGGTAGAGCAGCAGTGGAGCTGGAACTTCATGTACTGATATAAAGGGAAGCCACTGTCACGATCATGGCATTGCAAGTCACAATCGTGATAATGATACCAAAAAGAGAAAGGAGAAGGAGCAAGGACCAGGTAAGTGACATTTGCTGAAAAATTAAAAAAATTAAAAAAATCAAGGATTAATGTGATATTTGCTGAAATAATTCAAGATATACCAAAATATGCAAATTTTTTAAAGGAAATCTTAGCACACAAATGCATAATAGATGGTACACAACCGGTTTCATTAACTGGAAACTGCAGTTCAATAGTTTCAAGTAAAATGTCATCTAAACTATGAGGTCCTGGAAGTTTTACTATCCCTTGTAAAGTAGGAGATTTGGTATTTAACCAGTGTTTATGTGATTTGGGCGTAAGTATCAACTTGATGCCATATGCAATTTTTCAGAAGCTAGGTATTGGAGAAATTAAGACTACTTCTATGGTAATTCAGCTGGCTGATTAGTCAATGAAGAAACCATTCGGGATCATCGAGGACGTTTTGGTGAAAGTGGAAAGTTCATTATTCTAGTAGATTTCATGGTGCTGGACTACAATGAAGATGTCAATTACCCACTGATTTTAAGACCTTTCCTAAATACAGGAAAAGCATTGGTCGATGTGCATGAAGGAAAACTCATCCTCCGATTGGTGATGAGCGAATAGAATTCAATATGAGGAAGGTAATGAAACAGCTAATGGAGGGTGAGGTGTGCATGAAGGTAGACATATTCAATGAATGTGTATCCACTGTCATGAATGAAGAGGTGCATAATGTCACAATAGAGGAAGGGACTGAGGTAATAAATGAAGAAGGTGATGAATCACCTAGAACAGAATAACTGGTAAGAAATGCTAACCCTACTCCTCCTTCAATTGAGAAACCACCAATTTTTAGAACTAAAAATCCTATAAAAGACATTTAAGGTACGCATTCTTAGGGAATAATGAAACATTACCGATTATTGTTTCTAATAAGCTGACTTTGGCACAGGAGGATGAGCTGCTTAAAACAATGCAAAACCACATCCGAGCTTTAGGCTAGCAACTGTTAGATATCAAGGGAATCAGCCTTGATATGGTCATGCATAGAACACACCTGGAAGAGGGAAGCAAGCCTATTCATGAGAGGTAAAGGAGACTCAACCCCAACATGTAAGATGTTATAAAAAAGGAGGTAATTAAGTTGCTGGATGCAAGTATTATCTACCTTATTTCTGATAGTGAGTGGGTGAGTCCTGTCTAATGTGTACCAAAAAAGGGTGGCATGACTGTCATAGAAAATAAAAAGAAGGAATTGCGGTCAACTAGGATAGTGACTGGTTGGAGAGTTTGCATAGACTATAGGAAGTTGAACACTGCTACTAGGAAAGACCATTTTCCTTTACCCTTTGTTGATCAAATGATAAAGAAGATAGCAGGTCACTCTTTCTATTATTTCTTAGATAGCTATTTAGGATACAATCAAATTTTCATCTTTCCTCAAGACCAAAAGAAAACAACTTTCACATGTCCTTATGGAACATTTGCTTATAGGCGTATGCCTTTTGGTCTATGTAATGCACCTGCCACTTTTCAGAGATGTGTGATTGCCATATTTACTGATATGATTGAGGAATTTATGGAAATATTCATGGATGACTTCTCAGTGTTTGGAGACTCTTTTGAGTCTTGTTTGCAGAATCTAGAATGAGTCTTGGAACGTTATGAAGAGACCAATTTGGTGCTAAATTGGGAAAAGTACAATTTCATGGTAGATGAAGGAATTATGTTTGGCCACAAGATCTCCAAGGAAGGTATTAAGGTGGATAGAGCTAAAATTGAGGTAATATCTAATCTACCACCACCACAAAACGTAAAGGTGATAAGAGGATTACTCGGACATATGAGGTTTTATCGCCGCTTCATAAAAAAATTTTCTATCATTGCTAGACCCTTGACGAGCTTGTTAGTCAAGGATGTAGTGTTTGATTTCAATGATGAATGTTTGAATGCTTTTAATGCTTTGAAGCATGCTCTAACCATAGCTTTGGTTTTGACTTCACCAGATTGGTCTTTGCCTTTTGAGATTATGTGTGATGCTAGCAACTTTGCCTTAGGATGTGTGTTAAGGCAGAGAAAAAATAAGAAGTTGCATGTCATTTATTATGCTAGCAGAACATTAACTGGACCATAATTGAATTATATCATAACTAAAAAGGAGCTCTTAGTAGTAGTCTTTGCATATGACAAATTTAGAGCTTATCTTTTAGGATCAAAAGTCATTATTTTTACTGACCATGCTGCTTTGGGATATTTGTTTACAAAGAAAGATGCAAAGCCAAGACTGATTAAGTGGGTGTTGCTACTGCATGAGTTCAACATTGAAATCAAGGACAAGAATGGAGCTAATAATGCAGTTGCAGATCATCTTTCATAACTGGAGAAGGATGATGGGGATGTGAAGAGAGGAAACCTATTAAAGAAGAGTTCCCAGATGAATCTGTGTTCATGTTGCAAAAAAAGAAACTTCCTTGGTATGTAGATATGGCCAACTATTTGGCCTACGATATAGTGCTTTCCGATGTTTCGTATCAACAACGGAAGAAGTTCTTTACCAATATTAAGTATTATCATTGGGAGGAACCATACCTATTCCACCAATGTGTTGATGGCCTAATAAGAATATGTGTTCCAGAAGAAGAAATAATGCCTATACTAACACATTGTCATGATTCATCTTATGCAGGGCATTATGGTGCAAATAAGACGGCTTGCAGGGTGTAGATGTGGTTTTTACTAGCCGATAATCTTCAAGGATGCAAGGGATTATGTGCTTCACTATGACAAGTGTTAAAGAATTAGGAATATCTCCAAGAGGGATGAGATGCCTCAATCTTCAATCCTAGAGGTTGAAATATTTGATGTTTGGGGCGTAGACTTCATTGGACCATTTCCTACTTCTATGGGAAACAAGTACATACTGGTGAGAGTAGACTATGTGTCAAAATGGGCTAAAGCAATTGCAAGTCTCACCAATGATGGCAGAGTGGTCAACAAGTTCATTAAAAAATTGTTTGCCAGGTTTGAAGTTCCAAGGACACTTATCAGTGATGGAGGAGTGCACTTCTGCAATACAAAACTTGAGGATCTGCTCAGAAGGTATAATGTGTAATATAAAGTCTCTATAATATATCATCCACAAACCAGCGGTCAAGTGGAAGTAGTGAACAGAGAGCTGAAAAGAATCCTGGAAAAGGCAGTTAATGGTTCCAGGAAGGATTGGGCAGTAAGGCTGGATGACACGCTGTGGGCATATCGAACAGCATTCAAGACCTCTATAGGAAAAACCCCCTATAGAATGGTTTATGGAAAAGCCTGTCATCTGCCTATGGAGTTGGAGCACAGAGCATATTGGGTAATCAAGCATTTAAACTATGATTTGAAGAAGGCAAGAGATAAAAGACTACTGCAGCTACAAGAATTGGAGGAATTAAGACACCAAGCATATGAAAATGCCAAGCTATACAAGGAGAGGACCAAACACTGGCATGATGCACACATTAAGGAAAAATCATTTCACGTTGGTGATAATGTGTTATTATTTAATTATAGGATGAGATTGTTTCCGGGAAAGCTCAAATCAAGGTGGAGCAATCCCTTCAAAGTGCAACAAGTTTCTAACAGCGGAGCACTCAAGTTGCAAAATGACAATGGAGAATCATTCAAGGTGAATGGTCAGAGATGTAAAATCTACCTAGGAGGTTTGACTCATAAGCTAACAAAGGTAACACTCTTGAAATGAACCAAGAAGCAGGTAAGGTCCAGCTGATGACCTTAAACTTAGCATGTCAGCATGTTTTTATTTGTATTTTCAAGTCTTAATTATGTTAAGTTGATTTTTAAGGTGTTTGGGCATTTTGAATTCATGTTTTCATAGTATAAAATGATGTTGTTAAGTTTAACTGTATGTATTTTGACCATTAGGAAAAGAAAGGCAAAGAAAAATGCAATAAAATGGTGAATAAGGGAAGTCACAATCGTGATATTGCAAGTCATTATCCTGATAGAAGGTTGAGCATGTGATAAGCCAAAGAATTTGAAGTCTAAGGTAAGCCATGATCGTGATATTGCAAGTCATGATCGTGATAGAATGTTTGGCAAACAAAAAGAGGCAAGATGAAAATTTTCTAAGGCAAGTCACAATCATGATATTCAAAGTCACGATCATTACAGCAACTTCAAAACCCGGATTTCTAGAATTTTCTTTAGTATAAAAGAGAGAGTTTCCTTCCAAAACATAACTCCTCACTTGCCCAAGAATCATAAACGTTCTCCCTTCTTCCCAAACTTGATTTCTATCAATTTCTTGTCATTTTGACATTAGATTACTTGGTTTTTCTGCATCTTTGCCCTCAATAATCATCCATTCACAAGTAAGTGCCTCTTCTCTCTCTCTCTCTCTTGTTCTTCAATGTTGGATTTTGAAAATGTAGGTTTTGATTGTGGAATGCAATTGTGATGTGTTGAGGTTGATTTGGGCATTCTTGTTTTATGTTAGTCATCATCTAGATTGTGATTTTGCCTTTTGATTATGAGTTTTGCTGATGGTTGCAAGAATGATAAAAAGGGGGGGAGCATACTTCTAAAGTCACTAGCCTAACTTGTACTCTAACTTATTGTACTGCTCCTTCCTTTGATTGAAACTGATTTATTTTTATTTGTAGAATTTCTCAAAGAGTTAATCACATTACTAAATGCCTACAAGACAAGGGTAAAGCTCCTGCATCTTCACATTCACACCCAAACCTTGCAAAGTAATACGGAGCCCCATTTCCAATCCGCTCACTAGAAGAGGGTAGGAAATTCAAAAAAAATCTGTAAGAAATAACTCAACCTCCCTTGTTATTTTGATTGGAACTTGATGGAGCAGCTTGAGGCTCTAACCTCCTTGAAAGCATTCGCTTCCAAGCTGGGATGGGGCAATTTTATTGTTGATGAGCACCCTATTTGCAAGGAACTCACTCATGAGTTCTACACGACCTATGAGCTAGTGGATAATAGGCTAGGAAGAATTAAATTTAAGCTGAGGGGGAAAACTATGGAGATGATATATCAAATGATTGAGGATGTCTTAGACCTTCCTCAATCAAGGCTAACCTCTTCACATGCTGACTTTAGATCCAAGGGCTTCTAGAATGAAATCACAGGAGGCTAAATACCCTATAATGCCCCCAATGCTCCTAACCTTCTCATTAAAGATCCTATCCTTATTTTACTGCACAAGTATATGGCTATCTCTGTCTTTGCTAAGACAGAAAATAATAAAGTATCTGTTCAAGAACTCTTTTTCATATGGTGCATGTTAAATGACCAACCCTACTGCACTATTTTTCACCTTATGAAAGAGTTCTAATGGATGGCAAGACCAAATAGTAGAAAGCTAGGATTAGGATATGTAATTACAGCTATTACTGATTATTTTGACATTAAGATGTTTGACTTAACCCTATTGCCATCCGAGAGATTTGCTGCCAAGTATTTACAGGATGGAGGGCTCACCATCAAGCGCGGTGCACAGTTCAAAGCCTATGGCGACCGAGATGGCGTTAAGTAGAGGCACCTTAATATAGAATCTAATAATGAGGATGAGGAGGAAGAGGAAGGTGCTACTAAGGAGGAGGAATAGTCACAAGAGCAATAATACCATGAGGAGCAAGAGGATCACCCACAAGCAACAGGAGCTATAGTAGATAACACAATAGTGAAGCTGTTGTTAAGGATTGAACAGGGCAATGTTGAGAATGTTGCCTATCTCATCAGAGTTGAAGCTACAGTTATAGAAATACACAAAGAACAACACTATCAATGAAGAAAAATGTTGAGATTCTTTGAGCTCTCTAGCATCAATGTGCCTTCTCCAACTCCTTTGCCACCAAATTCACCTCCACCCCCAGGCAACTGAAATTCTAACCCTCTCTTTACAATTTATATGTTTTCCTTTCTATCTTTTATGTATTTTCTTATGTTTACATTGCGCTACGTACCTTCATATTGAGGATAATGTCTTCTCTAAGTGTGGGGATACGGGCATTTGCTTTGCGTGCCTTGTTTTGCTTATTTTTTTATCATGACTGTTTGCTTTACTTTATATGTCTTCATGAGTGAATGTGTCGCACCCTAATTTTGGACCGGCTTGATCCAGATCGGTTCCAGGATGTTTCTGAGCCAGTTCGGGTTAGTCTTAGGCCAATCCGGGTTGATTCAGGGCTTTCTGGGTAGTTCTGGGCCAA
Source organism: Dalechampia spathulata (assembly GCA_948192965.1). NCBI lineage: Eukaryota > Viridiplantae > Streptophyta > Magnoliopsida > Malpighiales > Euphorbiaceae > Dalechampia > Dalechampia spathulata. Next base: position 22,643 of record CANYBF013690114.1, read on the forward strand.
TTCTGGCCCGTTCCGGGGTGACACACGCCGCATATGACTTGGCCCCACCGCATATGTTTAGGCATATGCGTTCGCGTATATCTCTAGGGTTTAGCATATGTGGACATATGCGAACGCATATGTTTTAGGGTTTAGCATATGTGACATACGCGTACGTATATGTATCCGGGGACAGACTCCCTAAAACCCTAATTCTGCCATTTGGCAACGGGTTCGGAATTTTAGACGAAAAACCCTAATCCCTAGGAGCCGTCAGCCGCCAAAAACGTGATTCACACATCCCTAAACACAATTTGAATTAATCTAAGCCTCTAGGATTAATTAAAAATGCACTAAATCATTTAGAATTAGGCGATTTTAATACCCTAACACTTGGATTGGATTACTTTCTTGATTCATTACAATTGGAGCGTTGGAGAATCTACGAGAGGTAAATCAGTATTACTTTCCACCATCATTTCATTGTTTATTTGTCATGTTTATTTAATTTTCATGATAATATGATTGAATAACATGTCGATTTT